>CM064501.1:39320641-39463141 GCA_032716605.1 Paralithodes platypus
CGCATTCACGTACCGAAGGATCGTGTGAAGTTTGGTGAAAATCCGTCAAACGGTCTAGGAGGAGTTCTCGGACAGACAGACAGACGGACAGACAGACATTTCGGTTTGCATGTACCACTATACGGGGGGCGATACCATTCTGCTTACGCAGAGTTGATAATGTAATAAAATCTTCAATACACACACACACACACACACACACACACACACACACACACACACACACACACACACACACACAGCCCGTAGCCTAGTAGGTAGAGCTCTCGTCTCACACACGAGGGGTCAGGGGTTCAATCCCCGGCCGGGCGGAGACAAATTGGGCTTGTCTCCTTTCATGTGTTAGCCTCAGTTCACCTAGCTGTAAATAGGTACCTGGAATAAGTGGACGACGTTGTGACGTCCCATCTGGGGTTGGCAAAAAATGGTACAAGGCGAGATGGGTATCATATGGTTCACCTAAGCTGATGGCTACCTAAGCCTTCGGGTGAGACTGGTACCGTCTATAGTGAGAATGGTACCATACAGATCCACCCTAAGCCTTCGTTTCCGATGTCGCCAATTGGCTAAATACAGACTACACACACATCCACAGCCATTCCAACAGTACATAAAACACTTAACATGCATTTCACGCAATACATTCCCAGTTAAGGAGGCGCGATAATAATGAGCTTAGCTCGCATTGCGTGGATTCCCCTTGACGAACAAGTAACTGAGTAACACACACACACACACACACACACACACACACACACACACACACACACACACACACACAACCTTTCTTATAACCACACAAAGAGTACGTGAGGAAGGAATGAAGAAAGATGTGGTGCTTTGTGAGGAGGTTGAGGCATAGTGTACAGTACAGTTGGCCAAATAAGTCATTGTGCGGCACCAAGTATATTTCGATCAATAATGGGTATCAACGCTATCTAAGGTTTAAATCATCGTTCAGAGTGAGATATACAACCATGTTCCTATCTTTACACATCCTATTCAACATCTGACAGACATTATTACACCATACAGCGAGCAAAACGTAATGAGAGCGGCGACCCGACTTCTTTGGCCAACTGTACAAGGAGGCTGTGTGGGGTCCAAGGGCTAGGTAAGAAATCCTGTCTTAAAGGGGAGGTTTTTAGTTTGCTACCTAGACCTCTATCAACCTTTAACTATTAACCCATACCCCCTCTTCGAGATTTATTTGTACATTTTTCGGTAGAAATATGTCCCAGCCGAAGGGCGATTCCTCCTAAATTACAAGCTTGCTATCGCTCTCCAGGGAAAAATCCACACCTAAATGATACAAAAGATATTGACAAAGATATGGGGCGAATGGTCTAAAAATCGCCAACTAATGAGGTGAACACCTTAAAATTTCAAACTTGATTGGCTAAACAAGAGGGAGAATGGGGTTCAGAAAAAATCCTCCCCTTAACCCTTACTGTACCAGTGACGTACATTGGCCGACAGTAAAAAAAAGTAACTCGCCAGTACAGCGCCGTACGACGTCCGTCCGTAATAATCGGTCCATGTACCGAGCGGTACCTGACACCATGACATGTAAACACTGCTTTGATACCTTGGCAACACTTCTCAGAGTGTATCTAATGTCCCACGGGCGAGCTGGCTCAATACTCGTCCAGATTTCGAAAATTCAGGGTGAGAGGATGCTCCCTCATGACTTTGAAGCCATTTTGGCCACAATGCTTGGTACTGGCGGTTACATTTATAGTAATACCCTCTGGTACAGTAGGGGTTCACCCACTCAATGCTATGATGACATTTATAGTGATACCCTCTGGTACAGTAGGGGTTCACCCACTCAATGCTATGATGACATTTATAGTAATACCCTCTGGTACAGTAGGGGTTCACCCACTCAATGCTATGATGACATTTTGTTTTCCTTTAGCTTATCATTGGACCACAGATGGACTGCTCGACCTAGTTTGACCCCTCGGCATTAATTTGCTCGACCCAGTTCAATCGCTCGGCCCAGTTTGATCGCTCGGCCCAGTTCGATCGCTCGGCCCACTTCGATCGCTCGGCCCAGTTCGATCGCTCGGCCCAGTTCGATCTCTTTGTCCAGTTCAATCGCTCGGCCCAGTTCGATCACTCGGCCCAGTTCGATCAGTCGGCCCAGTTTGATCGCTCGCCCCAGTTTGATCGCTCGGCCCAGTTTGATTGCTCGACCCAGTTCAATCGCTCGCCCCAATTCGATCACTCGCAGTTCGATTGCTCGACCCAGTTCGATCGCTCATTCCAGTTTGATCGCTCGGTCCAGTTTGATTGCTCGGTCCAGTTTGATCGCTCGGTCCAGTTTGATCACTCGCCCCAATTCGATCACTCGCAGTTCGATTGCTCGACCCAGTTTGATCGCTCATTCCAGTTTGATCGCTCGGTCCAGTTTGATTGCTCGGTCCAGTTCGATCGCTCGGCCCAGTTCGATCGCTCGGTCCAGTTTGATCGCTCGCCCCAATTCGATCACTCGCAGTTCGATTGCTTCGATCGCTCATTCCAGTTTGATCGCTCATTCCAGTTTGATCGCTAGGCCCAGTTTGATTGTTCGGTCCAGTTTGATCGCTCGACCAAGTTTGATCGCTCGGTCCAGTTCGATCGCTCGGTCCAGTTTGATCGCTCGCCCCAATTCGATCACTCGCAGTTCGATTGCTCGACCCAGTTTGATCGCTCATTCCATTTTGATCGCTCGGTCCAGTTTGATCGCTCGGTCCAGTTTGATCGCTCGGTCCAGTTTGATCGCTCGGCCCAGTTTGATCGCTCGGCCCAGTTCGATCGCTCGGCCCAGTTCGATCGCTCGGCCCAAGTTCATGTGACTCCACCGTATCCTGTGTTTGTCGTCCAGCCCAATATCTTTTATAAATTGTTTATGAGATCGAAGTGTTATATCATACCCCTACCTTGAGAGAGAGAGAGAGAGAGATAGAGATATATATATGATTTCGTTCCCTCCTGACACCTTTACCCTTTACAATATTAAAGTGGCCCAATGCTGCCTTCCTTCCTTCATAGCGATTCTCTCTCTCTCTCTCTCTCTCTCTCTCTCTCTCTCTCTCTCTCTCTCTCTCTCTCTCTCTCTCTCTCTCTCTCTCTCTTGCACAACAAATAACAATGCTAATTGTGTTAATAATTTGCATTATTAATAGTATTGTTTCGTATTATTATGCACCTCACACACATTCAATTCTCTCACATAGACACACCCACGTCTCGTCAATGTCCCTCTTATTACACATATATTACTTTCATTCCTCCTCTGATGTAATTCTCTGACATAGACACACACACGTCTCGTCAATGTCCCTCTTATTACACATATATTACTTTCATTCCTCCTCTGATGTAATTCTCTCACATAGACACACCCACGTCTCGTCAATGTCCCTCTTATTACACATATATTACTTTCATTCCTCCTCTGATGTAATTCTCTGACATAGACACACACACGTCTCGTCAATGTCCCTCTTATTACACATATATTACTTTCATTCCTCCTCTGATGTAATTCTCTGACATAGACACACCCACGTCTCGTCAATGTCCCTCTTATTAGACATATTACTTTCATTCCTCCTCTGATGTAATTCTCTGACATAGACACACCCACGTCTCGTCAATGTCCCTCCTATTACACATATATTACTTTCATTCCTCCTCTGATGTAATTCTCTGACATAGACACACCCACGTCTCGTCAATGTCCCTCTTATTACACATATATTACTTTCATTCCTCCTCTGATGTAATTCTCTCACATAGACACACCCACGTCTCGTCAATGTCCCTCTTATTACACATATATTACTTTCATTCCTCCTCTGATGTAATTCTCTCACATAGACACACACACGTCTCGTCAATGTCCCTCCTATTACACATATATTACTTTCATTCCTCCTCTGATGTAATTCTCTCACATAGACACACACACGTCTCGTCAATGTCCCTCCTATTACACATATATTACTTTCATTCCTCCTCTGATGTAATTCTCTGACATAGACACACCCACGTCTCGTCAATGTCCCTCTTATTACACATATATTACTTTCATTCCTCCTCTGATGTAATTCTCTCACATAGACACACCCACGTCTCGTCAATGTCCCTCTTATTACACATATATTACTTTCATTCCTCCTCTGATGTAATTCTCTCACTTAGACACACACACGTCTCGTCAATGTCCCTCCTATTACACATATATTACTTTCATTCCTCCTCTGATGTAATTCTTCCGTTATTCATTGCATTAACCCTTTGAGTACCAGCGACGTGTCATGTATTTTATTCTAGCTATAGCCGACCCCCCCCCCCCCTTTTCCCCGTGCACTGCCTGTTGCCTGCCATGTCAACCCCCCCCACCCCCCACGGTGCACCTGCCTGTCTTCTCCCACCCCCTTGCCTTTCCTTTCAAGTTCCTTCCTCTACTTTCGGTCTTGCTTGCATTGCTGCCTGCTATGTCACTTGTTACAGACAGTTTTGCATTTTGTCTCCTTCGTGCATATAGGACAAAAGGTGTCAGTAGAAATATATAAAGTACGGTACTCTGTATTGCCCCCTCCCGGCTTCCCTCCAGTCATCCATCCATCTATCTATCTATCTATCTATCTATCTATCTATCTATCTATCTATCTATCTATCTATCTATCTATCTATCTATCTATCTATCTATCTATCTATCTATCTATCTATCTATCTATCTATCTATCTATCTATCTATCTATCTATCTATCTATCTATCTATCTATCTATCTATCTTGAGATTTGAAAACTAATGATATAAATGCTATCAAGTCAAGAATTATGTTTGTACAAAACCATGAACCTAGAATGCGGTAATGTATGAGGTTACTGTTATCTCTATTGTATATATGTAAAAAGTTAATTGTGTTGCCTTTTATGAAATAAAGATTTGAGTCTGAATCTATCTGTATATATGTAAAATGTTACCATGTAACCTTTTATGAAATAAAGAATTAACTAACTAACTATCTATCTATCGAGCTCTCTCTCTCTGTCTCTGTCTCTCTCTCTCTATATATATATATATATATATATATATATATATATCTATCTAGCTCTCTCTCTCTGTATATCTATCTCCTATCTATATATCTATCTCTCTCTTTCTCTCTATCTCTCTCTCTCTCTCTGTATATCTATCTCCTATCTATATCTCTCTCTCTCTTTCTCTTCTCTTCTCTTCTGTTCTCTTTATATATACGGTATATATACGGTATATATCTATATATCTATCTATCTCTCCATCCCTCCCCACCCAAACACTTAAAGTTGTATGCATTTACTCATTCATCCATCCATCTATCTCTTAATCCATCTATCTACTGTATCTATCTAGCTATATATCTATTTATTTATCTCTATCTATCCATCCATCCATCTATATTCATTCATCCATCCATCTTTCCATTCATCCATTTTTACCCATACAATCGTTCATACATATATTGCAGAGAGAATCTCAGTAACTCACTCTGAATATATTGATGACGTAATTTGAAGATAGTAGGGTTAGCTGATTATTTTGGCAATGGCGACTTAGGTGTTATTTATGATAATCGCTCTTCGCCGCAATGTTGCATCTCTCTCGCTATTATAATAATCAATGTTCCTCAGAGCTCTCTCAGTGTATACCACCTCTACGTAGAGTAAGTAGCACCCGTCTTGCAACACAATCCCATCCCTAATCTCTACAACTCTCCAATCCAAGAATGAAACGATATTCTCAAACCTTCGTATATTCAACAGCTGAGCTCTGGAACTCTCTCCCTGAATCCATCTTCCTCTCATCCTATGACTTAAATTGCTACAAACTCCGCGTGTCCAGGCATTTTGGCTCGAACGTTCCTTGATTTTGTCCCTTTCACTCTTTCAACTGGGGGAGGCACTCGTTACAGGCAGTTCTGCCTTTTGTCTCCCTCATCCACATAAAAAAAATAAAAAAATAAAAAAGAAGCTTGTGAACTTGGAGACTTGGTTCTCTTTCCGCCGTGTTATACTGTGTGTGTATGTATGACCTTGGCCTTGATCTTAGTTATTGTAGCCTATATACCCTACTCCTGCACACACACACTCACACACATACACTCACTCACTCACTCTCTCACACACACACACACACACACACACACACACACACACACACACACACTCACTCACTCACTCAACTCTTTCTTTCCCTCCTTCCCTGCCCCTTGCACATTTTGTAACAACAGTACTGTACCATACAGTCTCTCTGTTTGCCAAGACTATACATTTAGCTACATTCTTACACTTCAAAGTCTGGATGATCCATAATAAGAACGGTTTCTTTATTATAATTGTTTTGTAGATCAGATCGTAGAACATGATTCCATATCATTCTAGGTCTACCCCTCCATGCAGCTCCCTCCACGTTCACAAACTTGCATCTCTTTATTAAATTTTGGTCATCCATCATCTCCACATACCCAAATCAGGGTTTCAAACTGGGACAATTTTGTTTTAAGACTGGGATGAATAAGTTAAGGCTTAGAAGAAAATTAACCTTAAATTGCTTTCGTTTGGCCATTTTATCACTTATTAAATATGTTATGAGGCTGGTAAAGCATGCCTATACCTTTGTGTATGTATGGTAACAAAAATTACTGGTAATAAAAAGAAACAACTTCATTCTTTTTCAATTTAGGACTGGTTTGAATACATACAGTACATACATACATACATACATACATACATACAAGTTTAAAGACTGTTTAGTCCACAGAGAGTGTGGCTTCAGTCTCAAATTCTAAATGGTGGCATTTCTACCAACCCTGTCATGAGCTGCCTCTGACGCCAAGTTGTTTGTTTTGAGATCGGTACAAAACACAGAGAGTGTGGCTTCAGTCTCAAATTCTAAATGGTGGCATTCCTACCAACCCTGTCATGGGCTGTCTCTGTCGCCAAGTTCTTTGTTTTGAGATCGGACCGGAGTACCTGATCCCACGTCTTTCTAGGTCTACCTATACGCGCAGCTCTCCCAACGTTCACAGTTTTTCCTATACTGTACAGTACTGTTACTGTATTACTTTTTAATACACTATTTTTTACAATCTACTGTAAGTGCATGTATACTTTTATGAATATGTGGCTGCCATTGTATTTATTGTGTTTGAGTGTACTGTATAGAAAATTATAATAAATGTGCATTGTTTTTTTGTTTTCAGGGTGTGTGTGTGTGTGAGGTCCTGTGGCGGGGAGGGCCATGAGGTCGTCAGTGAGTGTTATCCTCTCCAGCCCACCACCCGACACCACCATGAGTTATCCAGACTACACCACCAGCCCGCACCACCACCAGACCCTCCTTGTACTCGTCAGACAAGTGGGTACGTACGCAAAATAGTTCTTTTCATTGTCAGTTGCTCAACAAATTAGATACTTCTGCCGATAACTTACTGTTTTGCAGTGGATATGTATGGAAATAAATTATCTTTTTAAAATTATGTTCATATAATAACCATGTATGTATGTATATACTCTGGCACCTTCCCCAGTTTTCCTATTTTTATTTTATTTGATATTTGAGACATAGCCCGAACAGGGACATCACTACACACCAGAAAAACAAAACAAAACAAAACACAAAATCACACACATCTAAGTCACCCAGGAGAAATACCCAGAGACCTAGGCCCATTTGGGGTCCCCAGCAAAAGATTCCCAGGTCCCAGATCCCCCGGAGAGGCGCCGATTTCCTCAGGTTGACCCGCAGCGAAGCTGGACCACCACAAGCCCGCCAGGCGCACCCTTCATAACACACTGCCCAAATACTAAAATGAGCTGACATTCTCCATAGCCTGACCGTTCATCTTCACCTCACACTCTGTGGCTGCACCCTGTTCAAAGTTCATAACATTGCTCTTCCCCGCATTTACCCTCAGATTCCGTTTTTCACACACTGTTCCAAACATATTTACCAGCCCCTGCAACTCCCATTCACTATCGCTCATCAGAACTGTATCATTGGCAAACAGCAGTACAGGCAACTTCCACTCGTTTCCCTCCCTTATCAGAGGTACAGCAACATCCACTGCTCTTCCTTGTATTTCTTTCATGACTCCATCCATATATATATTGAACAACCATGGGGACATCACACACCCTTGCTTCAACCCAACATTCAGATCAAAGAACTCTCTCTTCTCATTCTCCACTCATACTGACACTTTTGCACCCTCATACATGCTCTTCATTGCTTTCAGCATCTTGCCATCTACTGCATATATTCTCAGTACTTTCCACATACCTTCTCTATCCACTCTGTCATAGGCCTTCTCCAAGTCCATAAAGGCAACATACAACCTTTATCGCTTCTCCAGATATTTCTCCACAACACATTTCAGGGCAAAAATGTGATCTACACATCCTCATCCCTTCCTAAACCTGCCCTGCTTGTCACCTATCCACTCTCTCCGCTCTCACTCTCTCAATCACTACCCTACTGTACACCTTCCCTACTACGCTTAGAAGGTATATTCCCTGGTGGTTACCACACACTCCTCTTTCCCCTTTACCCTTATACAGGAGGACTATTATACCTGTTTTCCAGTTATCAGGTTCACTCCCCTTCACCCATGCTAGTTTACACATTTTCCATATCCATTCGATCACTATCTCACCGTCATACCTCAGCATTTCCCCACATCTAACTATCTACAGTATCTAACAACTCCCTATCTTTCAGGGTCCCAATTAAAGAGCCGTTCGTTCCATAAACTGTACGAGCGTATCAGCCGCGTGGGTCAGGTGAAGGTGAGCGACTCCAACGGCAGCCAACGACCAGTGTGGGTCACCTACCGTCGAGACTATCCCGTAGACAACAATGACTGGGGAGAGTTCCAGACGCACCGCAGAGTACTCGGCATTATCACTATCGGTAAGAAGGTTTTTATAACATAACTTTTTAACCCCTTCTGTACCGTGTTAGTGTAGGGAAAGAACTAATAGGGATGTAGGGAAGAAGGGGTCTGTCTCGTATGGGTCAATAGGCCTTCTGCAGTTTTTAATTTTTCTTATGTTCTTATGTGACGTCTTTTCCATTTTAGTCTAGCTATATTTAAACGATTTTGAGCAGTTTTAGAAGGATCTGTGGTAGCAAAAAAGGTTAAGTCAGATAGTTCGAAGCCTGTTATTGCCCAAAAAGTGAACCATGATTTGATAATTTCACATGTTTTTTGTAGTGTGAAGGTGATTCTATAAGTTGACAACCCTTTTAAATATTATTGTTAGTAGTGGGTTAAACCTTTCATTCACGTGAATATTATGCATTAATCCATTATGGTAATCAAATGCTGCTAGTTCTTCACACTTCACAGTTAGGCGGGTGCTCGACCCCGAAAGGGGTTGAAATAGGGGAGCTATCCCCCCGCCAAAGGCGGCTTTCTAGGGCCTTTCCTAGCTGATGCTGAGAGGATTGGGTTCTAGTCATGTGGTGATGGGCTGGTCTATCAGAGTGAGAACTGAGTGATCTCTGCCATACCCATAGCTTACTCTGACTGTTCCTTTAACTTATATATTTTCTAGATCTCAAGTGACGGCGTCTTTTCCGTGGATTGACCTCCCAATCTACCAAGATTGGAAGCCAAAGCATCACATTTTTCCCTTGCCCCTCAACTTTCTCTTCATAATTGCTGAGGGGCACAGGGCCCTGGGTGGGGCTTTGGTTTCCCGGGCGTTTCTGCACCCTCCTCAGCTCCCCGCCATGGAGTGGCTTCGGTCACCCAGGCTTTATTGTGGTCGGCAGGGAGGGTTCTGTGGGGCGCTCGGTTATGGCCTTGGAATTGCTCGGAGCCTTGGGGCTGTTCGGCCAGGCAGCTTAGGGAACAACAACAACAACTGTTTGTACAGTACCGAGTTCTTATTTTGACAACTATATTTAAAAAATGCTAGACTACAATATAGTATTTATATATTAAACATTTTAAACTTGCAAACTAAACAAACCAAAACTGGGACAAAGACAATATAAATGCAAAACAACTAATGAAAATTGCTATGTAAATTTATATATATGTGTTCCTTTTCAGGTCAAGTTGGTAGTCAAAGTGACTTAAATGACATCTGTAAGCAACATGAAAGTCTTAAAGTGAAGTATTCATCAACACTATATGACTCAAGATGTATCATCCTGGGCTTAAATCCTGATGGCACTATGTATGAGGCTGGGTCCGGCAGTGCCTCCCGTAATACGTCCCCGGAGCCTAATGGGACCACGGACCCCAACTCCTCCCCTAACTTGGACCCCTCAGGTCTCCCTTCACTGGCTGTTAATGGACACATTCACTCCATGCACGTTAAGAAAGTGTCGGCCGGCAGTACTGACCGTGACAGTGGCGTCTATGAAACTGTAGTTGGTGAAGACAAACCTACAGATTCAGACAGTCACTCAGACAGTCCACAAGGTCAGCCTGAGGGTTCCACTGACCTCAAGATTGACACGAACCACATCAATGGGTCAGACTCTGGCAGTGAGAGCACCAGTGAGGTGGGCTGCTGTGAGGACGGTAAGATAGACTCACCCAGAGACTCTGGACTAGACTCTGCCCATGACTCCACTCACGACACTAGCCATTCTTCCATCAGTACTTCAGTGTCACAACACTGCCGACTATCCCTCCAGCCTCCCTCCAACTTCAAGACCCGGGCGCTGTTCTACCCTACGGGAGAACATGCCGTCAATATTGAGAGTCAGTTGCAGGAGTTTGTCAGTTCACTCTTCTGGGTCCTGGAATCAAAGCGCTTGGATAAGAGTCAGGAGAAACTGGAGCGCCCGCCGCTCCTCTGTGCTCCCTTTGAACGCAAGGTCAGTGGCAAGAGTGTTTAGGACATTCATTTATTAGATCCAATAGTACTCCTATCTTGAATTTACTTGAATACAATATTTTTTGCATTGGTACAGTAATTTTTAGGCTAATATTTTTAGTTTTATATATCTCACCTTTTATGATTAGGGGTTTCCTAAACCTTTTGGAATTGAAGTACTGTACATACATAAAAGATAAATGAAGAAATGTGTGAAAATTATATTTGATATGTTACAGGACTTTGTTGGTCTGGACATGGACTCTCGGAGCAACAAGAAGCGTTGTGTGGGCCGGCTGAGGAAACAACTGGCAGACCTAACATTACAGGCGGGATTGCCATCAGAGGCCATCGTTCACTATAGTCATGCTGCCGACACTCTACGCAACTGTAATGACTGGCTCTGGCTAGCAGGTACTATCTCAAAGTCCCTCAAAGTTCCTCAAAATGGTATTGTACATGTATTTGTTTATAATACTATACTGTACAGGTCTCCCTCACTATACGATGCCCCGATTTACGATATTATTATAGGTTTTTAGGTGTTAGTCTTTGGGTTTTGGCTGGTCCGAGAACGCATCCCCATTTACCCCCTTAATTTTAGGATTCGCAATACGATTTTTCTATTTAAGATCGGGTTATCAGGAACTTAACCCAATCGTATATCGAGGGAGACCTGTACCTCGCATTGTATGATACAAACCATAATGTAACATTATTTTTTTGTTCTCTTGCAGCATGCTTTGAGGGTCTGTGTGCTGCGTCAGTGGTGCTGCTGTACCCCAACTTGCGGCGTAGTTGTGGTCTCCAGCGCTTTGCTAGTCTAGGGGTCGGGGGGATCAGTGGAGGGGGCCCAGGAGGTGTTGGGTCCCGGGGTCGTAACGGGACCGTCAACACTAACTCCCTCCCCACTGGTCTGGAGCCGGCTGTTGTCAGACACACCAGCAAACATTGCCTCTCTCCGGATGATATTGTGGACAAATACAGGGAATCTATTGTACATTATAGCAAGGTCAGTTGGATTGTGTTCTTTTATTTATAAATTATTATTTTACTTAAGCGTTGTTACCAATAGCGATTTTGATTAGTTGTTTTGTCTTTTTACTTTGTTCATATAAGTTTTGTTTTTTTTATTTTGCAAGTTTTACATTATAACTTTGGTATAGCCAGGGAATTGCGCCATATATCATGTCCATTTATGATCCTAATGAAATATATACAAGTGAATTTATAATGTAAAACTTGCAAAATAAACAAACCAAAACTGGGACAATACATGATAAAAGCAAAATAACTCGTCAAAAGAACTCATCAAAATCTCAGACAGCATTCAGTACTGTTTGCAGTTGTGCTATTGAACTCCTATAATGTTACAACAGTTTAACTATTTATATTTGTATATTCAGGTATGATATTTATTTGAAAGGAGACACAATAGAAGCAGTTGATTATTTCAAGTATCTTGAACCATATCTGAAAAAAAAAAAATGGGAAAAAAGTGGCAAGAGCGTTGATGAAAGCTCTAATCAGTATAGTGTACAGTCACGCTAATAAGTGATGTCTCGGCACCAAGTATGTTTTGATCAATAATTGGTATCGGCAGTATCTAAGCTTCATTCCTTCATATCGAGTGAAACATACAAACATGTTCCTACACTTACCCACTCTATTCAACATCTGACAGACATAAATACAGCACAGAGCAAGCCAAACGTAATGACAGCTGGGACATGACTTATTAGCGCCACCGTACCCTGTTCCAAATAAGTAGGGCAGAAATTGTGAACCCTAACCTCTGCAATTAAAAAAGGGCTGTCAATCTCCACACCTATTCCCTGGCTGACCTTTCCCAAATGGTAGTAATTATTATGTTTTTTACACCAACCAACTTCACATTTAAACTCAATTAATTAAATCAACAAATACATGTGGCACTCCGAGGACTCGAACCCAGGATTTTTTTTTTTTGTTTTTTTTTTTTTTCTATGTGATTGAGGGAGGCAAAAGGCATAACTGCCTATAGCGAGTGCCTCCCCCATAGTTGAAAGAGTGACAGGGCCAAAATCAAGGGACGTTCGAGCCAAAATGCCTGGACACACGGAGTTTGAAGCAATTTAAGTCATAGGAAGAGGGAAAGACTGATTCTCACATTAGTTTGATTACTCTAGTTGATTGTGAGTTATAGAGGTTAATCTTCAAGAGTTTTGACCTTCTTCTTCAAACAGGGTATAGTAGATGTGTAATGTGAAGAAACATGTGAGTTTATGAGTTATGGAGGTTAATGTTCAAGAGTTTTGGCTTACTTACTTGGAACAGGTTATAGTAGATATATAATGTAAACGTGTGAAACAGATTAACTTGCTCATGTAGGAATATACACCCTACAGTATGTGGTGGATTGTGTTCTTTTATTTATAAAGAATTATTATTTTGCTTGAGCGTTGTTTCCATATAGCGATTTTGATAAGTTGTTTTGTCTTTTTACTGTGTTTGTCCAAGTTTTGGTTTGTATATTTTGCAAGTTTTACATTATAATATATTTCAGTACCGTAATGCTGGAGTGGTGGAGACAGAGGCCAGCATCAAGGCGGTCCACGTGCTGATAGAACAGAGAAGATACCTCATGGCCGCAGAGTTCCTCTCCAATGTTGTCTTTATCAACCTACAACTGTCTGATGAAGAAAAGGTAAATTACTATTTATTTTTGTATTAATTTCAACCCAACACCAAGCACCTCCAATGAAATTAATGAAAGCATATAATTATGTGATCCACCATGAGGTTCTTTTCAGCTTTACAAGATTGTCTGAGGGTACGGTAACACAAATGGGATTTATACACAAACATTATGGGCTAATGCATCTAGTATATCTGAGTTTTCTATAATTTTTAAGTGTCCTAGGTTTGAATCCTGGGAGAATCACATACTTTCATTAATTTCATTTGGGGTGTTATTGGTGTTAAGAACGATGTTAAAAATAATAGTTCTGTTCCTACTGTATGTTTGCTTCTCAGTAATCCAATTGGTAGGCCTGTATCTCAGTGGCTGTCATTTAACTTTCAGATCACCAGATTCAACGCCCTAGCTGACCTGTACCACCAGATAGGGTTCCACCGCAAGGCGTCGTTCTTCCGTCGTGTGGCAGCCATGAGATGTGTGGCACCCAAGGAACAACAGTTGGACTGGGGACAATGTTACAGACTACTATTACAAACCCTTGAAGGATACAAGATCTGCCTCGACCCTCTGCAGTTCAGAAAAGGTAAGAAATGGTATTGTTATTGTTTTGTGTTTTTTTTTATATCATAATATTGTGGTGGGCAGACATTGTGGTGGTGGAACTTCGCTGCATGTCTGCCTGCTGAGACCGGAACCTCTCCAGGAGGTCTGGGACCTGGAAATCGTTTGCTGAAAGACCCCAAATGGGCCTGGGTCACTGGGGCTTCTGGGCGACCTAGATGTGTGTGATTTTTTTATTATTTTTTTCGGCCACCCCCAGCTATTGGGTATGTGCCTGAGTATATAGATAGATAGATAGATAATACTGTTTGCTAAATCTTCAATGCATTATTTCCACATACAGTACTGATATTTATATGTTCTGGTTCTTTTTGGGGTTCAAGGGTCACTCCAGCACGTCGCCACACCTGTATCGTCCTCTCCTTCTCCTTCTCACAATATAGAGACAAAAGAACTTATCAAAATCACTATGGGGAAATAACGCATTAAAAATTAAGCAAAAAAATATTATGAAGCCAATTACATTATAACCATTTTAACTTGTATAAAGTATAATGATAATGTTGTTTGTATTAACAGATGGGAGCCAAGGTTGGGCGTCACTACAGATCCAAATACTACAGGAACTGGTGGGCACGTCACGTAGGATGGGTCAGAACGCTCTATGT
Organism: Paralithodes platypus; assembly: GCA_032716605.1. Lineage (NCBI taxonomy): Eukaryota > Metazoa > Arthropoda > Malacostraca > Decapoda > Lithodidae > Paralithodes > Paralithodes platypus. The sequence goes on from CM064501.1 coordinate 39,335,426, forward strand.
ACCAGACATCAAGCATTCCTTGGTATGTATAGTACACTTAAAATATATAATCTATCTATTCATATTTGTTTTCACCAACCCACCAATTAATTTACAAATAAACCTAACTAATTCTCGACGGGGTCTCCACTAATTTATCGCCTCCATATTCTGAGGTAATTTGCTCAATTCTCTAGCATTTTTTTGGGGTAGGATTGCTAGGCCAACCAGCCATTCTTGTGTATGGTGGCTCAGGTGCATGTGCAATTTTGTACATGTACCACTGGTCTACCGTACCTTTAATGTCCGCCATTGCAGCTTGGGGTACGGAAGGCCACACAGTATAATTACTTAAAAATAAAATCATGAGTATAAATGTAGTGTACTGTATCTATATATCTATTTATCTATTATTTATCTATTATAAACTATTATAAACTGTCTTCGTGGCGCAATGCATAAGTGTGTTGATTTTCGGTGTGAGCGTCCTGGGTTCGAATCCCCGGACTGCCACATGTGTTTGTTAATTTCATTAATCGAGTTTAGGAGTAAAGTTGGTTGGTGGAGAGAACATAATAATTAATCTATTATTATTATTATTATTATTATTATTATTATTATTATTATTATAATTATAATTATAACGAGATTGTGCTTAACTTGTATAGAACTACTAAACTTTGTAAATCGAAATGATATATAAAATCGTATCTTCTTGACAGCTGGTATACCTTATAAAACTTTCATTGTGATTTAGAAGTACTTTAAATAACAAAATCGCGCATTGGCCTCGATAATAGGAGACTTTTAATAGGTTAAATGTAGTAATATTCAATAATTACGTTATTTGTAGAGCTCTATTTAAATAAATTGCACCACAGTGTTTCCCTTATTGAAAGCTATCAGAAACATAAAATTACTCTAATATTACTCCCAATAAAATATTTGGCTTTATACTTCTGGTCAAAAAGTCTAGGCTACATCACATACGCGAACAGGGCTGCTGTCGACACCCAGTGAAACGCTCAAAACGAAATTGACCCCCATTTCATTATTTATTGATAGAATCTCTTGAATTTTGGATATGTAATGGGAAACCATAGAGCAATAAGGAATATGTTAATTTTTCACTTCAAAGTGCAGAGGAAAAGTACAATAGTAATAGTTATTAAAAAACGGATATCCAATAGAACTCTTTTCGTAATCATAATTATCTAAGGCTACCTGTTGCCAATGGTGATAATATCTTCAGAACATATGTATTACATACAATAGGTCATACTATGTGACATTCATCACATTAAAATACCAATTTTATTGACAATTGATGATTTATTGAAGACACTATAAACACTTTAGTACGGGATAAACACATGATGGTGCGTAAACTGGCTGTCAAATTAACTCGGCTGGAGATGTATGTATTCGGACATTGCTATCATTGCTATATTACATACATACATACATACTATCATACATACACACATACATACATACACACATGCATACATACATACACACATACATACATACATACACATAGACATACATACATACACACATACATACATACATACACACATACACACATACATACACACATACATACATACACACATACATACATACATACACACATACATACACACATACATACATACACACAGACATACACACAGACATACATACACATACATACACACATACATACATACATACACACATACATACATACATACATGCGCACAATACACACATACATTCATACACACATACATACATACATACATCAAACAAAATAATAATAGTGGGAGGGAGGGATGGACGTAATGGGAGGGATATAGTGGGAGAGATGGAGGGATGTAGTGGGAGGGAGAGACGGATGTAGGGGGACGGAGGGATTTAGTGGGAGGGAGGGAGGGATGTAGTGGGAGGGAGAGAGGGATTTAGTGGGAGGGATGTAGTTGGAGGAATTTAGTGGGAGGGAGGAATTTAGTGGGAGGGAGGGATGAATTGGGAGGGAGGGGGGGATTAAGTGGGAGGGGGGGAGGGATTTAGTGGGAGGGAGAGAGGGATTTAGTGGGAGGGAGAGGGATTTAGTGGGAGGGAGGGAGGGATTTAGTGAGAGGGAGGGATGTATGTAGTGGGAGGGATGTATGTAGTGGGAGGGATGTATGAAGTGGGAATGAAGGATGTACGTAGTGTGAGGGAGGGATGGATGTAGTGGGAGGGATGTATGTAGTGGGAGGGATGGATGTAGTGTGAGGGAGGTATGTAGTGGGAGGGATGTATGTAGTGGGAGGGAGGTATGTAGTGTGATGGAGGGATGGGTGTAGTGGGAGGGAGGTATGTAGTGGGAGGGAGGTATGTAGTGGGAGGGATGAATGTATGTAATGGGAGGGATGTATGTAGTGGGAGGGATGTATGTAGTGGGAGGGATGTATGTAGTGGGAGGGATGTATGTAGTGGGAGGGATGTATGTAGTGGGAGGGATGTATGTAGTGGGAAGGATGTATGTAGTGGGAGGGATGTATGTAGTGGGAGGGATGTATGTAGTGGGAGGGATGTATGTAGTGGGAGGGATGTATGTAGTGGGAGGGATGTATGTAGTGGGAGGGAGGTATGTGGTGGGAGCGATGTATGTAGTGGGAGGGAGGTATGTAGTGGGAGGGATGTATGTAGTGGGAGGGAGGTATGTAGTGGGAGGGATGTATGTAGAGGGAGGGAGGTATGTAGTGGGAGGGATGTATGTAGTGGGAGGGAGGTATGTAGTGGGAGGGATGTATGTAGAGGGAGGGAGGTATGTAGTGGGAGGGATCTATGTAGTGGGAGGGATGTATGTAGTGGGAGGGATGCATGTAGTGGGAGGGATGTATGTAGTGGGAGGGATGTATGTAGTGGGAGGGATGTATGTAGTGGGAGGGATGTATGTAGTGGGAGGGATGTATGTAGTGGGAGGGATGTATGTAGTGGGAGGGATGTATGTAGTGGGAGGGATGTATGTGGTGGGAGCGATGTATGTAGTGGGAGGGAGGTATATAGTGGGAGGGATGTATGTAGTGGGAGGGAGGTATGTAGTGGGAGGGATGTATGTAGATGGAGGGAGGTATGTAGTGGGAGGGATCTATGTAGTGGGAGGGATGTATGTAGTGGGAGGGATGTATGTAGTGGGAGGGATGCATGTAGTGGGAGGGATGTATGTAGTGGGAGGGAGGTATGTAGTGGGAGGGATGTATGTAGAGGGAGGGAGGTATGTAGTGGGAGGGATCTATGTAGTGGGAGGGATGTATGTAGTGGGAGGGATGCATGTAGTGGGAGGGATGCATGTAGTGGGAGGGATGCATGTAGTGGGAGGGATGTATGTAGTGGGAGGGAGGTAAGTAGTGGGAGGGATCTATGTAGTGGGAGGGATGTATGGAGTGGGAGGAAGGTATGTAGTAGGAGGGATGTATACTGTATAGTGGGAGGGAGGTATGTAGTGGGAGGGATGTATGTAGTGGGAAGGATCTATGTATTGGGAGGGAGGTATGTAGTGGGAGGGAGGTATGTATTGGGAGGGAGGTATGTAGTGGGAGGGAGGTATGTAGTGGGAGGGATCTATGTAGTGGGATGGAGGTATGTAGTGGGAGGGAGGTATGTAGTGGGAGGGAAGAATGTATGTAGTGGGAGGGATGTATGTAGTGGGAGGGAGGTATGTAGTGGGAGGGATGTATGTAGTTGGAGGGATGTATGTAGTGGGAGGGAGGTATGTAGTGGGAGGGAGGTGTGTAGTGGGAGGGAGGTATGTAATGGGAGGGATATACGTAGTGGGAGGGAGGGATGTATGTAGTGGGAGGGATGTACGTAGTGGGAGGGAGGTATGTAGTAGGAGGGATCTATGTAGTGGGAGGGATATATGTAGTGGGAGAGATCTATGTAGTGGGAGGGAGGTATGTAGTTAGAGGGATGTATGTAGTGGGAGGGATGTATGTAGTGGGAGGGAGGTATGTAGTGGGAGGGATGTATGTATTGGGAAGGATCTATGTAGTGGGAGGGAGGTATGTAGTGGGAAGGATGTATGTAGTGGGAGGGATGTATGTAGTGGGAGGGATGTATGTAGTGGGAGGGAGGTATGTAGTGGGAGGGAGGTATGTAGTGGGAGGGATCTATGTAGTGGGAGGGATCTATGTAGTGGGAGGGAGGTATGTAGTGGGAGGGATGTACGTAGTGGGAGGGAGGTATGTAGTGGGAAGGATCTATGTAGTGGGAGGGAGGTATGTAGTGGGAGGGAGGGATGTAGTGGGAGGGAGGAATGTATGTAGTGGGAGGGAGGAATGTATGTAGTGGGAGGGATGTATGTAGTGGGAGTGAGGTACGTAGTGGGAGGGATCTATGTAGTGGGAGGGAGGTATATGTAGTGGGAGGGATCTATGTAGTGGGAGGGAGGTATGTAGTGGGAGGGATCTATGTAGTGGGAGGGATGTGTGTAGTGGGAGGGAGGTATGTAGTGGGAGGGATGTATGTAGTGGGAGGAAGGTATGTAGTGGGAGGAAGGTATGTAGTGGGAGGAAGGTATGTAGTGGGAGGGAGGTATGTAGTGGGAGGGATGTATGTAGTGGGAGGGAGGTATGTAGTGGGAGGGAGGTATGTAGTGGGTGGGATGTATGTAGTGGGAGGGAGGTATGTACTGGGAGGGATCTATGTAGTGGGAGGGAGGTATGTAGTGGGAGGGATGTATATACTGGGAGGGAGGTATGTAGTGGATGGGATGTATGTAGTGGGAGGGATGTATGTATTGGTAGGGAGGCATGTAGTGGGAGGGATGGAGGTATGTAGTGGGAGGGAGGTATGTAGTGGGAGGGAGGTATGTAGTGGGAGGGAGGTATGTAGTGGGAGGGATGTATGTAGTGGGAGGGTGGTGTGTAGTGGGAGGGAGGTATGTAGTGGGAGGGAGGCATGTAGTGGGAGGGAGGCATGTAGTGGGAGGGAGGTATGTAGTGGGAGGGAGGTATGTAGTGTGAGGGAGGTATGTAGTGGGAGGGATGTATGTAATGGGAGGGATGTATGTAGTGGGAGGGAGGTATGTAGTGGGAGGGAGGCATGTAGTGGGAGAGATATATGTAGTGGGAGGGAAGTATGTAGTGGGAGGAATCTATATAATGGGAGGGATGTATGTAGTGGGAGGGAGGTATGTAGTGGGAGGGAGGTATGTAGTGGGAGGGAGGTATGTAGTGGGAGGGAGGTATGTAGTGGGTGGGATCTATGTAGTGGGAGGGAGGTATGTAGTGGGAGGGATCTAGGTTGTGGGAGGGATGTATGTAGTGGGAGGGAGGTATGTAGTGGGAGGGATCTATGTAGTGGGAGGGAGGTACGGTATGTAGAGGGAGGGATGTACTGTATGTAGTGGGAGGGATGTATGTAGTGGGAGGGAGGTATGTAGTGGGAGGGATGTATGTAGTGGGAGGGATCTATGTAGTGGGAGGAATCTATGTAGTGGGAGGGATCGATGTATGTAGTGGGAGGGATGTACGTAGTGGGAGGGAGGTATGTAGTGGGAGGGAGGTATGTAGTGGGAGGGATGTATGTAGTGGGAGGGAGGCATGTAGTGGGAGGGATGTATGTAGTGGGAGGGAGGCATGTAGTGGGAGGGATGGATGTATGTAGTGGGAGGGAGGTATGTAGTGGGAGGGAGATATGTAGTGGGAGAGATGTATGTAGTGGGAGGGATGTATGTAGTGCTAGGGAGGCATGTAGTGGGAGGGAGGTATGTAGTGGGAGGGATGTATGTAGTGGGAGGGAGGTATGTAGTGGGAGGGAGTTATGTAGTGGGAGGGAGGTATGTATGTAGTGTGAGGTATGTATGTAGTCGGAGGGAGGTATGTAGTGGGAGGGATGTATGTAGTGGGAGGGAGGTATGTAGTGGGAGGGATGTATGTATCTAGTGGGAGGGAGATATGTAGTGGGAGGGAGGTATGTATGTAGTGGGAGGTATGTATGTAGTGGGAGGGAGGTATGTAGTGGGAGGGATGTATGTATGTAGTGGGAGGTATGTATGTAGTGGGAGGGAGGTATGTAGTGGGAGGGATGTATGTATGTAGTGGGAGGTATGTATGTAGTGGGAGAGAGGTATGTAGTGGGAGGGAGGCATGTATGTAGTGGGAGGGAGGTATGTATGTAGTGGGAGGTATGTATGTAGTGGGAGGGAGGTATGTAGTGGGAAGGATGTATGTATGTAGTGGGAGGTATGTATGTAGTGGCAGGGAGGTATGTAGTGGGAGGGATGTATGTATGTAGTGGGAGGTATGTATGTAGTGGGAGGGAGGTATGTAGTGGGAGGGATGTATGTATGTAGTGGGAGGTATGTATGTAGTGGGAGGGAGGTATGTATGGGAGGGAGGCATGGATGTAGTTTGAGGGAGGGAGGGATGGATGTAGTGAGAGGGAAGGAGGGAGGGAGGGAGGGAAGTGGTGGGAGAGTGAGCGATGGCTGTAGTGGGAGGGGCTTATATTGATGCATGCTGGTTTTACACATCAGTAGCAACTCAGACACATATTTACAGTTTAGACACAACACTTTTAACACATCATGGACATTTATACACAAGTTACGAACTTAGAACTGTTTCTGCACCAATAAGAACATGTTAAGCACAATTTCGATACAGTTTGTACACCCATTATAATTATTATTATTATTATTATTATTATTATTATTATTATTTATTTATTATTTATCTATTATTAGTTTGCAAGTTTTACATTTTAATTTGTGTGTACAGTGTGTGCTATGCTGCCCCACCTGAGTGCCAATGAGAGACAAGAAACGTGTACCATGTTGGAGTCCCTTAGTGGCCGTAGTGGCAGCGGTCCGGCCCCTTTGGTGGTCCAGGAGACGGGCATCATCATACCACCGGTTAACTTCCTCAATATACCAGTCTGCAGGTGTGTACAGTCGCCACTCGTTATAGGCAGCCGGCCTTTTGTCTCCTTCATACACATAGGGCAAACAAAAACAAGTAAATCTCCTAGTATACTGAAGGTAGCGCCAACGAACTTGACAATAATCTGGACCCCTTAACTTCTTATAACTCAAAATAAATGAAAGTAATTGGGCTGACATTTCTATCATTTGGGAAGAGTCCACCAGGAAATAGATGTGGAAAGTTACAGCCAGTTTGCTCAAGGTCCTTTTGAGTTACAAAGAGGTCAGGGATCGAGATAATTGTCAAGTTTGTTAGCGCTACCAATAACACTGCCTAACATGTTCGGCTGACCAGTTCATTGGTATATCAGGGTCCTCGTTCATCATAATTTGTGACTTTTCTGGTGGCCGGTTCAAATATTTCAGACCTCCGATCATGCAATAACAAGAAAGTAACGTGCTAATTGTAGGGGTCTCAGTTTTATTGAAATGTGCGTAATCAAAATTTATAATCGCAAATGCAACTACAGTAAATATATCATCCTATCTGAAAGTATTATTTTTATTGGTCAGAAGACCTTACTCAGCTTAGAAAGCATACTTAAGTGTCAGAGTTGAAGCCTATCTTCTTTAATCGTCCAACTCTAACATGTCCTTCTTAAGTTAAAAAAAATCATATAGAGATAAGGGGAGTGAAATTAAACTAATTCAAATTACTAAAAGGGTTATTTGTTGTTATATTTTAGAAAGGTGCGCTTGGTAGCCCCGACCATCGGAAGAAAAGCAGAAAAGAAAGCCTCCTTAACGGCGGATGAAGACTCCGGCCCCTTCATCTTCTCTCCGTTCACCTCTCTCAACAACAACAATGAACGCCGCAACCAGGGCAAAGTTGGTACGTAGCATAAGTTAGAAGAGCTGTAGCTATACCATGTTCCAAGTAGCTTGGCCAGATATCGTGAACCCTAACTTCTTTAACTCAATAAGGGCTAGAACAAATGGGCTGTAAATTTCCACACCTATTCCTTGTGTGACTATCCCCAAATGGTAGAAGTAATAGCTCGATTATTCCAGTCATTTGTGAGTTATAGAAGTTAAGGTTCAGGATTTCTGGTCTACCTATATGGAACAGGGTATAGTCTGTATTTTTTCTGCTGAGGGTAAATTGTCATATCCCCATCTTCATTACTCGTATATCACAATACCGTAGTAGCGCATAAAGGTGTTAATTGTAAGAACTTGATATTATTATATATACTTTAATTAATTTCATTGGGGGTGTGGTGGTGAGATTAATAAAAATAATATTATTAGGACACAGAGACAATAGTTTTTTTTTTTCTCATTAAATATCAAGAAATCAGCTGCTAAGGGATTGAATTTAACGTCGGCAGAAAACCGACTATATTATCATATACTGTACAGTATAGAATATTATTTGAAATTACTGTTATCAAATATTAGAAGAAACAAGTTATATATTTTTGTCTAACGTTATAATATATATTACTGTACTTGTATATTATTTAGTTATATTTTATTATATTTTTTTTTCAGAATTTGATTGGGTTGAGGGAGACGTGTGTGAAGTTAGTCTGGACTTTGAGAATCCGATGCCATTTGAACTAAAAATGACCAACTTGGTAAGTAGCTGGTTTCTTGTCGTACATCATGTCACACAAGGTACAGTCCATTCTCCTATAACACGAGTTCCTACAACGTGATCCTCCTTCAACACGAGGGGGGGGTCCCGAATTACCTAAACCTCTTATAACCCGAGCCGAAAACATATAACGCGAAATGGCCTTGCCGAGTGCTTCAAATCCGGCGCCTCCTCTTACTGCGCGACCCCCCCCCCCCCCACCTACAGCGCGATGACGTCGATGCGCACTGGATTTAAGATGATTTTGCTAATGGATAATGTCCCCTGCCATCCTGCCTACCTGCAAAATCTCCACCCTCCATGCAATGTTTTCTTCTTGCCTCCAAAAACAACATCCTTAATCCAGCCACTTGATCATTTAAAGTGGTATTCCTACAACGCAAAATACCTACAACACGAGGCGCAGTGCCGCCCCTAAACTCGCGTTGTAGGAGGATGGACTGTACAATACTTCCAGACATAAAATGTTACTATTCTGAGTAAATTTTTGTATATAGACATACCAGTAGGCTTTTTCATTAATTTACAAGTATGACCCCTAAACACCCACAGTCACGCGCCACTCGCCCTACTCGGGCATATTTGGTCCCACAAATGCCTTGTTTATACAAATTGTAGCTTCATATATACTGTACTATGATTATGATATATAATCAAATATCATGATCACATACCTTCATTCAGCTTGAGAATGATGAAAACTCCATCGTTCTAAGTTGCTTTGTTCAATGTTTATCACTGCCAGAGCCTCATGCAACAAAGCCACTCTTAATTGTGTGATTATTATTATTTTTATTTATTAATTATTTTTATTTTTATTTTTTGGTAGATGTTGCTGACTGAGGGTGAGCAGTTTGAGGCGTGGACGTCGACGGGAGTGCTGCGTGTGGACAATAGTGGTGCACCTCAAAGTGTAGTGGTACGGGGTCGACCACAGAGTCCTGGCCAGCTACATATTGTGGGATACTCCGCCACCGTTATGGGCGTCACCAGCAACTGTCGCTTTAAGTTCCTGAACCACTTCAAGACTCCGCAGTACACGGTTACTGTTGTTCCCGCCTTGCCTCTTATACAGGTCAGTTATCACAACCATAAATTAACCCTTTGAGTACCAGCGACGTGTGTTATGTTTTATTCTAGCTATATTTAGACAATAGAATGCAGCTTCGGATGGATCTGTGGTAATTAAAAGGGTTAGTTGAGATAGTTGGCAGCCTTATTATTGCTAGAGATCCTTCCTGAGCTGAATGAAATCGTCAAAATAGTTGTCAGAATATGATTAAATGAACGGCTACGGTACTGTACGGGTTAATAATTATTCTTTATCTTTTAAAATTGGTTACCTTTTGATGCAACATATTTTAGAGTATATAATAATCTTGTCTTAACGATGTCAGTACAGCAACCTCCTTTTCAAAGTATTCTAGTTAACATTTTGAAGTGGCCAGCCTGTTAAGAGTCTCATTTATTTTGATGGTATGGTTAAACTACTCATTAATACATTTTAAAAATAAAACCAAAACATTTTGAAGTGGATAAGGAGGTGTCTCACAGTATCGAGAGGTCAATCCGAACCTCAGTGTAATATCATCTATGCAATCTACCTTCAATTTAGTTGTCAATACCACTGCAAATTTGACTCGCTTTTGCCACAATATAGTTGCTGATCAAAAATAGCTGGAGAAAACTCTTGTGTAAATCCACTTTAACCCTTACTGTACCAGCGACGTACGTTAGCCGACAGTAAAAAAGTCACTCGCCAGTACCAGCGCCGTACGACGTACGTCCGTAATAATCGGCCATTGTACCGAGCGGTACCTGGCACCATGACTTGTAAACACTGCTTTGAGACCTTGGCAACACTTCTCAGAGTGTATCTAAGGTCCCACAGGCGAGCTGGCTCAGTACTCGTCCAGCTTTCAGGGTGAGCGGATGCTCTCTCTCGACTTTGAAGCCATTTTGGCCACAATGCTTGGTACTGGAGGTTACATTTATAGTAATACCCTCTGGTACAATAGGGGTTAACCCAGGCATTACCGGTGATGTCCTTTTCATTATGTTCTGGCAACTGTTAGACAATTTTATTCAGTTATCAATGACGTCTACCCATGAAAAGGTTGCAGACTTTATTCAGGTTAAGAAGGATGTTACCCATGATAAGGTGACAGACTATGTAAATTAATCCTTTTAGCTACCACATTTATTTCCTATCTATCTATCTATCTATTTACTCAGGCCCAATCCCCACTTTCCTAAGCTTCATAAAATCGTTTCTATGTAACTGAAAAAAAAACTTCACCGATACTGAAAGGGTTAACGGTTATATTTTGCTTTGTCAGATCTTGACCGGCGAGGGAGGTGGTGGAGAGAGAGTGGTGGGGGAGGAATGTGGTGGAGGAATAACATTATCACTGTCTGCCGGAGAGACTAGAGAACTCTCCATCATTCTCCATAATGTCTCCTCTCAACCCCTGGAGGAGATCTCTGTAACACTCGTCTCCAAGATTGATAAGGATTTGTTAAACCAGGTATGTTTTTCCCTAGAGATGTGTTTTGTGTTTCAAGTAATAGTTCTAAGGATGTTATTTACTGAATGAAACACTACTTGTAAACTAAAATCAAATATAAAACTTGCAAAACAAGCAAACCAAAACAGTAACTGCACAATATGAAGATAAAAGAACTTATAAAAATTACTATGTGGATTTAATGCATTGAAGATTTATCAAAGCAATATGAAAAAAAAAACACGATATAAATATCTATGTGTGATATGACTCTTGTATGGGGGATGGGAAGTTTATATACTGGCATAGACTGTGTATGCTGTAGTACTGTATATTATTATATTGTAAAACTTGCAAAATATACAAACCAAAACAGGGACCACACAATATAAAGACAAAACAAAATTATCAAAATCACTATGTGGAAATAACAATTTAGCAAAATATAATTTTGAAATAATCTAACACAAAACTACATAGGCCTATATAATGTTTAACAATTGTCCATTGTATTATTTTACTTACAGGTTTCCCTCGCTATTCGATTCCTCTGTTTACAATATTTCGTTACAACGATCCTTCTGTACTACTACTCATGTTTTGATTTACAATAACCATGACTCGCATAGTTATTTACAATAACCATGACTCGCATAGTTATTTTGTTACAACGATCCTTCTGTACTACTACTCATGTTTTGATTTACAATAACCATGACTCGCATAGTTATTTACAATAACCATGACTCGCATAGTTATTTACAATAACCATGACTCGCATAGTTATTTACAATAACCATGACTCGCATAGTTATTTTGATAAGTTCATTGGTCTTTATAATGTGTGGATGCTGTTTTGGGTTGTTTGTTTGGCAAGTTTTAAATTTTTAAATTTTGTTAGCTGCTGTGAACTAAAAAGCTAAAGAAGTGTGCTTAAAGTATTTTGTTTTTGCAGGTGTTCCAGTATAGTATAGAGAACCTTAATGCTCAGCTGCCCATCCCTGCCAGTGGTAGAGGTTCCTTGACTCTATACGTCTATGGTGCATCGGACTTCCTGTGTCCCGGCCGAGCTGAAGAGTCCTTGGAGACCAGTAGTTTATTGTCCGGTAGTGAACCCCCCTCGTTGGTGTCTGGGGGCCCTTCCTCCCTACCGTCCAGACAGTCCGGGGGCACGTCCAGCACTAGGGGGACCCGGGCTCGACGTACCGACTCCTCCGCCTCACTGTTATCCTCACGGTCAGGTTCCAGTGCTCGCTCCGGCTCCTCCACGGCCTCACAGACACCATCTAGTCTTAGAACTCGCACCACCGTTAACACTACAGGTAACGCTCACTCTTACTATTAACCCCTTCTATACTAACGTCTTTTTAAGTTTATTCTAGCTATATTTAGACTATTTTGTGCAGTTTAAGAAGGATCTGTGTTAGTAAAAAGAGTTAGGGGAGATAGTTTGAAGCCTATTAATAGTGGAGGCCCTTTTTTAGCTGAACAAAATCATCAATAGTAGCCAAAAAGACTTCGCCGGTACAGAAGGGGCTAACTACCAAAATATGCAGAATGGGTTTACACTGGTTTCATTTATAGCTTCTACAGGTCACTAATCTTGTGAATGTGCTAACTATACACCACACTTTATCGTAAAGCCTTTGTGGTATTATGGCTAGTCAATTTACTTATTATTATTTATTCAGTTACTCATCAGACAACCAATAGAAATGTCTTGATAGCCTAGTGCTTGGTGTGTGCGGAATTTCGGTGTGAGTATCATAGGTTCGAGTCCTTGGAGTACATGTATTCATAACTTTCATTTATTTCATTAGGTTTATTTGTAAATTAATTGGGGAGTTTGGGTGAAAACAAATATGAATATACTGTATACTTGAATATATCATTGATTTTATATAAATAATGTATTAATTTGGAATGGTTAATTGCCAGTTTTATCTTTTATAGTATATATTATTGTTGTAATGTAATATTTTGTGTCAGGTTGTACTGGTCGGAGTTTGGAGGCCAGTCTACAAGTGAAGTACTCTGGTGGCAGCGGTCTGGGTAGTGACTATTGTCGTAGTGGTCAGGTTGGTGTTAGCGTAGAAGTAACACCATCACTATTAGTAACACGTTGGGATGTATTACCTGCTGAACTACCACATCAGTGTTATGTGGTGCTGGATCTGCTCAACTCTGCACCACATGAGATGGACCTACACTATACTCCTACCAAACATATACTCATTGAAGCCGGAGACTCTTGTAGGGTGCCTGTTCCTGTTGATCGCTGTCCTCTGGCTACACTCACACAGGTATGTTGTCTATTGTACACCATGCCAGCCAACCTGACAGTTGAGTCGTGGCCCCTCAAAGTACTTCCTGAAACAAAAAGGTGGCACAGCTGAACAGTCAAGTTTGCAGACACATATTTTCATGGTTTTGAACTATTGACGTTCTCAACAAGATCAAGAGCATTGACCTGGCCAGTGGTTTGAATCCCAGATGGATATATATGATGTTTTATATAAACTACTGTCTTGATAGCGTAATGCATAAATGCGCGGAATTTTGGTGTGAGTATCCTAGGTTAGAGTCCTTGGAGTGCCACATGTACAGTATTTGTGGATTTCATTAATTGTGTTTAGAATTAAGGTTGGTTGGTGAAAAAATATGAATTATGTGCTTAAAATACAAGGTCGGATGTGTTGGAGAGAGTGAATGTGGAGTTACTATATATTTGTTATCTTCTATCAGGGTGCTGGAGAGAGTGATGGAGGGTGGAGATGGGGTGAGCTGTTAGGAGGTCACGTGGCATCCTTGGTGTCGTTAAGATGGACTCTGGGACCTTCAGACTTAGCGGGTCACGCCTCGCTGGCCGGCATCACCTTCCCTCCCGCCACACACGACCTCATCACCATGGCACCCATACATTGGGGTTAGTACATTGTTTCGTAGCCTACTGTCTTACGGGGAGATGGGCTTATTTAATTGCTCTTTTATGTATCTTTATTATTTTTCTAGTTTCCTCTCTAGACCTCCATCAAACTTAGAAAAACATCCATTAGATCCCCCCTCTAAAATAATTTGTAAATTTTTCGGTAGAAAAATATCCCGGCCAAAGGCCGGTTCTTCCAACATTACAGGCTCACTGTCGTTCGCCAGGGGAAAAAATTGACACCTAATTAGCACGAAAGGTCTAATATTGACTAAGAAATGCGGTGAAAGGTCTTAAAATCGACTAACTAATGGGGCAAACATCTTAACAGCTGAAAACTAAATGGGGCTAAATATGAGGGTGAAAGTGGTCCAGAAAACTGGCCCATGTCCCCTTAACTATAGGCCTACCCTGTTTTATTTCGTCTGACAGTTAATTGCCATGAGATTATTTAGCTATTACCAAGAATTGTTTGCCGAAATATCATGTTAATTACGAAAACTTGGCATAATTATGACTCGGAGACTCGGTACAATAGTTTCATATTTTTCAGTTAGTTATAGAGTAATTAGGTGGCTAGGGATTAAATTTACCCTCAACTGGAATAAAACCGACAATAATATCGTTCCTAAAGGCGGTGTCACACGAGCGATTTTTCCGTCAATTTTTACGAGCAATTGTAGTCTGGCATCTTATGAATTAATGTTGTATATTATTTCTATCTCTTAAATTCATATAAGGTCAGTCTAGTTGTCGATTCCAATGCAAAAATACCAAAATATAGTAGAAGAAAAAACGTGTTCATGGAAAATTGACTGAAAAAGCGCTCGTGTGACAGCGGCTTAACACCAGTAACTCCCTATGAAATACACGAAAGTATATGATCCTTTGGTCTTAGGTTTTGTGGGTTTTTTTTTAATTCATAGCATTGTTTTGCTAAATCTTCAATATGTTATTTGGATATTTTACCTTTTTTTATCTTTATCTTTTCATTTTTATCTTTTCTTTTGTGCGGTTCCTGTGTTGGTTTGTTGGTTTTGCAAGTTTTACCTTTTGTCTTGATAGCGTAATGCATAAGTGCGCGGAATTTTGATGCGAGTATCCTAGGTTCGAGTCCTTGGAGTACCACATGTATTTGTTGATTTCATTAATTGAGTTTAGGAGTAAAGTTGGTTGGTGGAGAGAACATAATAATTTAGTAAGCGTGGTTTCCACAGCGATTTTGATTAGTTATTTTGCCTTTATATTGTCTTTGTCCAAGTTTTGGTTTGTTTAGTTTGCAAGTTTTACATTTTAATTTAATCTACTGGTAATTTCTCAGACGTACAAGTGGATGGTCAAGACGTGGTGGGTGGCACAGAGAACAGTGGGTCAGTGGGCAAGCCATTGGAGTTAGAGGTAGGTATTAGTAACACCAGTGGGGCCCCTCTACCACCCCTTAGTCTACGCATCACAGCCTTCCAGGACCACCAGAACGGTCACCTTAACTACCGACTGGATGCTAAGATGACCACCACGGGGGCCACCAAACTCACCACACCTCAGGTAATAGATAGAGTATAGCACTGTGTTCTATCTATCTATATTAATCAGGCCCAATCCCCACTTTTCCTTTATTTGTTCTTTCCTTTTTACCTCTTTTCATTTTCCTTTTTTTGTGGGGGGGGGGGGACTCAACACAGAAGAGGGGAAACATAAAACTATGAACACACACAGACAAAACACAAATTCACACACATCTTTTGCATTTATCTTGTATCGTCCCAGTTTCAGTTTGTTTATTTTGCAAGTTTTACATTATAATGACATCTACTGTAGGTCACCCAGGAGAACCTCATGTAATAGACTACAACACTGTATTGTATGTGGTTTTGATGATTTTTTTAAATTTTAGGTGGGCCCTGCATTGACGCTCCTGTATCCAGCCTCCCCCAGTCAAACTAGACATTTAATAGCTGAAAGTACCTACCACCT
This sequence comes from Paralithodes platypus, assembly GCA_032716605.1. NCBI lineage: Eukaryota > Metazoa > Arthropoda > Malacostraca > Decapoda > Lithodidae > Paralithodes > Paralithodes platypus. The sequence continues at coordinate 39,351,373 of CM064501.1, forward strand.
GCATCCTCATCATTCATTTTTCACAAGTTATTCAACAGCTATATCCCTTGTCCATATTTCTTTAACTGTCTTGATAGCGTAATGCATAATGCGCGGAATTTCGATGTGAGTATCCTGGGTTTGAGTCCTCGGAGTGCCACATGTATTTGTTGATTTCATTAATTGAGTTTAGATGTGAAGTTGGTTGGTGTAAAAAACATAATAATTTATCGTTCATACTATGGTATGCGAGTGAAATATGAACGTTGTTAGAGAGACAAATTAAAGGTGAAAGAGATTGTGATAAGAGGTTGTAGGCAATAGTCGTTCAGGAAAATACTCGCGGGAGGAGCCTTTGGTGGTGTATAAGGATTGCTAGACATTCTGTTTCACTATAGGTAGCACCAGCGAACTTGGCAATAATCTTGACCCCTGAACTTCTTATAACTCAAAATTAATTACAGCAATCGGGCTGACGTTTCTATCATTTGGGAAGAGTCCACCAGGAAATAGGTGTGGATATTTACAGCCAGTTTGCTCTAGGCCCTTTTAAGTTACAGAGAGGTCAGGGATCAAGATTATTGTCAAGTTCGTTGGCGCTACCTACAGTATACCTGGTCTCCTTCGTGGATTTTTTCTCTGTGCTTCAGTGACACGGAGACCTTCTGGCTTGCTCGTAAGATACACACAATCTTGCTTTCATACATAAAACCACAAATGTTACACACCCTGCACCTGATGTATGTTTTTATATTTTCTGATTCAAAGTTTATTTTGGGCAGCTTGGAGAGGGAGAGGAGTTTCATCACCGCTGTGGTCTGGTGTTCTTCACGGCTGGAGTGTACAAGGTGGAGGTGACATGTTCCCCCGCCGCCTCCCTCACCCACACCTCCTTCTACGAGAACGTCACGCCCACCCAACAACACGCTTGGAAGTTTGCACCGCCTTTGGAGATCACCGTTACCGAGACTTGAGCCTGGGACAAGGTTAAGCCATCGTGAAGCTTATTACTGTCAATACTTTAGCTTTAACAATAAAGTAAGGAATACCAATACAATACAGCATTATGTTTGGAATTCACCGGTGTTGAGAATTGAACCTGGCAAGAGTATACCTTATGCCATCATGAAGCTTATACTCTCATTAACTCAACTACCTGATATGCAAGTCATATTGTCATAGGCTTAAACCTTTCAGTATCATGACACATTTTTAAATTTTAGGTTGGCTGACATTATACGATATTATACAGATTAGAAAGGACCTCTCAAACATTATTGCTACTGTACCTCAGTTACCCCTCTGGCTCTCTCTAATCCTTTTAAACTAAAGAAAATCACCTAATAGCCTGAATGAAAATTAAAAGAATGTGTTTTGAAATAGTGAAGGGTTAATGCTGATCTGTGAATAACCAAGAATGTGTTATGAAATAGTGAGGGTTAATGCTGATCTGTGAATAACCTAGCCTCAACAAGAGTAACTATTTCAGAAACTCAAAACCATTAACTGAAATGCCTGCCAAACTCATAAACGACAACAATAAACACCACGTAAACATCAGACAAACCAAGATAACTAAATACATTGCTTCTGACTGTACAGCAATACTCGTGGAAATCACCATAATGTTATTAAAATGTAAAACTTGCAAAACAAACAAACCAAAACAAGAATGGCACAGTATAAAGACAAAAGAACTTATCAAAATCACTATACATAAATTGTATAGCGAACCATAAAATGAATACGGTAAATGGGGATGCGTTCTCGGACCAGCCAAAACACAAACGCCAAAAATAAAAAATCGACAATAATAATCTAAATTGGGGCATTGGATAGTGAGGGAAACCTGGAGTTGAGAATCTATTTCTATTTACTCAGGCCCAATCCCCACTTTTCCTATTTTTGTTTTCTCTCTTTACTTGAAAATCACTGGAGCAAACCCTTCTGTTACATGCACAACTATCCTTTAGAACTTGTTATGTTATTGTTTTATAGTTTATAAATTTGTAAAATTTTACTTTTCTTAAGTTTAAATTAATATATTTATTATAGAGATGACACACTTGCCCTTGACATCCAGAGTGCCATAATTTCCACATCTATTCCTTGGCTGACTCTTCCAAAATGGTAAAAAATTGAGCTTGATTACTCGTCGTTTATGAGTTAAAATGTAAAACTTGCAAACTAAACAAACCAAAATTCGGACAAAGACAACATAAAGGCAAAATAACTTATCAAAATCGCTTACTGAAATAAAAGAACACCCAAAAATTTAAGCTTGATTACTCTTGTCGTTTATGAGTTATAGGAGGTATAGTGATTATGATTTTTGGCCCAGCTATAGTGAACGGACTATAGACACAACAAACAATTTAGAGCTGGAACCAAGGCTGCATAAGGATCTGCTGTGAGAATCTGAGAACTATTTAAGGGGGTCACCTGCTTTTTTTTTTCTCCTTTTCTCTCTTTCCCTGGCTTGTATCCATTCGGCCCCATTCAGCCAACTGTTTTAAGACGTTTATCCCCATCCAGGTGTCGATTTATTATAAGTAGGCCAGAAATTGTAACCCCTAACCTCTGTAACTCATAAAGAGCTGGAACAAATGGGCTGTAAACTTTTAAGCCTATTTCCTGGCTGACTCTTCCCAAATGGTGGAAATAATAGCCTAAATACTCTAGTCGTTCTGTAATTACAGAGATTAGTATTCAAGATTTCTGGTGTAATTATGATAATGGACTTTACCAGTATTACGCTCATCATTATTCTAGAGGAACATTAAACTATTGATGTCTTCTGGTATTAACCCCTTCTGTACCGGCGACGTCTATTGTACTTTATTCTGGCAACTATTAGACTATTCATTCAGTTTACAAGACCTCCAGCAATTAATAGGCTTTCAACTATCTCATTTAACCCTATTTACTACCACAGATCCTTCTTAAACTGCACACAATCGTATAAAATGAAGCTTAAATCAATATACAAAAGACGGCACCGGTACAGAAGGGGTTAACTCAATAGAGGAGGCATGTTAAGGGGAGACGGACCGTTTGTTTGGGCTATTAATAATTTATTCATATAGTATTTTAGTTTCCTCCCTAGACCTCCATCAAGCTTAGAAAAACACCCCATAGACCCCCATTCAAGATAAATTTGTAAATTTTTCGGTAGAAAAATGTCGCGGCCGAAGGCCGATTCCTCTTAAAATTGCAGGCTCGCTATCGCTCGCCAGGAATTAATTGACACCTAAATGGCACGAAAGGTCTTAAAATTGACAACGAAATGGGCCGAAAGGTCATAAAATCCCCAAACTAATGGAACCAAGGTCCTTAAATCTGAAAACTAGTGGGGCTAAACATGAGGGAGAAAGTGGTCCAGAAAACGGGCCCATCCCCCCTTAACTCAATATATTACTCTTGTTGGTGAATACTCTGAAGAGGAATGTTAAAACTATTGAACTTTGTACTTGTTGCTGAGTTGTTAACCCTTGCACAATAGTTGACTTGTATCCTTTCAAGTACCTATTGGAGCAGTTTGACTCATGTTGCATTGTGGTACCTGCGTCTTTTGTTAAAAGGGTTGTTGACATTATTTACCCTTTTGATTCCTAAGAGATGAATCCTATGCTGAATAAAATTTTCTTCTATATGCGGTGTCAGCGACTCTTGAGATAAATGTCCCTCTTATACTGTACACTCAACCCTCCGTTATCGCGGGTTTGGTTATAGCGTTTCACCGTTATCGCGCATACCTAAAAAACCCAACTATTCTGTTACCGCAGGTCCTAGAGCCGTTATCGCGGTCCCTCTTTGACAGGAAAACTAAAAAATCCCGCCTGTCTACGTCACCGCCAAGCATGAGGTGATTCAGCAGCTGATTGGCTTGACATAAGAGCGAGGTGGGGCTCTCTTGGCTGTTTTATTCTGTTCTTATATTTATTAATCATGTATCATACAGTGGAGCACCGAAAACAAGCAATAATAATGAAAGACTCGACATCAAACTAGAAAACAAACAAGTGAATCCAATGAATCCGAAATGATCGAAATCAGAGCGTCACCTGCGCAATTTACGGCCGCCATCTTTGATGTCGTCAACATAAGCCAGACGCTTCTAAGTCCACCCGCCTTTTACTTGCTTATTTGTGCCTGAACCTCTTATCTCTCGCGTTATTATGACCTCTAGCGCATTCAGTGATAGGGATGGTGGGCCTGGTGGTAATGATGTAGGAATTGAAAGCCCGGAACCATCAAAACACAGTCAAGTCAAGTGCCGTGCCTGACGAAAGCCACGGAAACGAAGATGGGTTCGGCTAGGCCTATGCTAAATATGATTATGTTTTCAAATAAAGTCTATGTGGTAAGTAATATCCTCATATGTATTTTTAAATATTTTCAATATATATTTATTGGATGTAGGCTTATTTAAGGGGAAAAATGGGTACTTGGGTGACTGTTTGGACGAATCTTAGGGCGAAAAGTTGGGACCTGGGAACCAACTTGTTTTACCCCATATGTTATTAAGTTCCATTATCGCGATTCTCGTTATAGCGGCACTAGTTAGGCGCGATAACAGAGGGTTGAGTGTATAGCAATAGTTCCGGTTGATCGACTGCGACCGTGATTATTATAACCTTTGTTAAGAATAAATAATTACAACAAGACGAGACGTTGAACACAGACGCAAGAGCCAATCAGCTACTACAAGACAAGACATTGAACACGGACGCAAGAGCCAATCAGCTGGAATTATTGACATATAGGTGGGCCATTATTTTCTCTGAGTCCCATAAACTGAGTATAGTACCAGGGATGAAATAGATCAAGACATCATTATAGTCTGAAGAGGCTAATGGGAGACGGACCGTTTTTTATTTGTTTGTTTGGTCTATTAATTTATTCCTTTATTTCTTAGTTTTCTCCCTAGACCTCCATCAAACTTAGAAAAACACAAGGAACCGGCCCTTGGCCGGGAAATTTTTCTACCAAATAATGTACAAATTTATCTTGGAAAGGGGGTCTAGGGGGTATTATTTTAAGCTTGATGGAGGCCTAGTGAGGAAACTAAATAATAAATGAATATAGAGTATAGACCAATAAAACCAGCAGTACCCCCTTAAGACTGTCACCTTTAGTCCCACATCGGACCCCAAGAACAATACAAGCATTAGTAGAACCAAAGTCATTTATGAGTGATATGTATAGTAAGAATCTGATATTAAGGGGGCCCACCTCGCTTTTTTTCTCCCTCTCTCTTTGGCTTGTATCCATTCAGCCCGCTGTTTTATGACGTTCACCCCTATCCAGGTGTCAAGATTTTCCTGGCAAGCGGTAGTAACCCAGCATATATATATACTGTATATTTTTTTTACAGCAAGCTAAATTTTTACATTTTGAGATAGACAAATTTCTCCGGCAAAGCCGGATTTCTCCATACAATGATGGCTCGCTATCGCTCGCCAGGAAGAAATCTACTCCTGGATGGGGATAAACGTCTTAAAACAGTTGGCTGAATGGGGCCGAATGGATACAAGCCAGAGAAAGGGAGAAAGATAAAAAAAGCCGGTGACCCCTATTTAACTATGCCCTGTTCCAAATAGGTAGGCCAGACATAGTGAACCCTAGCCTCAGTAACTGAAAAAGGGCTGGAAATTTCCACACCTATTCCCTGCCTGACCCTTCCCAAATGGTAGAAATAATTAGCTCAATTGACTACTTGGGAGTTTCGTTCTATAAGGAAGTTGGAGCTGTAGACATCGATATTTAGCAGAATTAACAGCTAAAATACGGTAAGTACTTTCAATAGATACATAGAACCCAATTCAACATACTGTACTGTACTACATTATTACTGTATTTCTGTTTAACCCACAAAATCCGGGGGCCTCATATTATCCCGATCGCTGTGTCCGGGGCCCTTTTGGTACAGGCAAACTTCATAATTCAGTAGCTACTGATTGAGACCACCTAGAGCAGCCAATGTTTTTTTTTGCAAATTGTAGAACTTTTTGTTATCTGTAGAATGTCGTTGAGATATCGCTACAACGCGTGGTTGCCGTGTTATGTTGATTTTAGCGGCGAACTATAGCCGCGCATTTTTCCTTATATGAGGCTTCCCGCCATTTTTCCTTATATGAGGCTTCCCGGATTCCTGCCATTTTTGTTTATTTTTGCCTCATATGAGGCCTCCCTGATTCCGAGGGTTAATATCAATGTTTACGGCTCCAACTTCCTTATAGCTTGAAACTCGCAAGTGGTCGATTACTCTAGTCATTTGCGAGTTTATAGAGGTTAGGGTTCAGGATTTCTGGCCTCCCTATTTGGAACATGGTACAGTGTATTACATATTGAACCGTAGATGTCTCATGTACAATTACTAGCACAGTGTCTTGTGCAGTTAGAATATTGTGATTTGTAAACTTTGTATATATCATAATGTATAAAGCTTCATAATATACCTATATGATTTGTTTATAATGTCTTTGCTTTATATATAGAGTATGAGTGTATCCAAGACTTTTGTACAGGTTGATTATCAAATGTGAGTTTATTTCACGCTTAGAAGATCTGACGACGCATTTCTGTTTTCTGGCTATTCTTAGACACTTTTATTCAGATTAGGAAGGATATATGGGAGTCAGAGGGTTAATTTAAATAGTTTTTACCCTTATAATTCCCACAGATCCTTCCTAAATTGTATAAAATTGTCTAATGATTGCCAGAATAAACTGTCAAAATGCGTCCTAATCGTCAAAGTGTTAATATAGAGGATTTTGCTTTGTTTTGATGGTGCGTACAGTACAGTTGGATGATTAAGCTCTTCAAGAACCTAAATGAGAAACTGTCTGAAGAACAAACAAATCATTATAATTTTTCAGTCAGTCCCTTAAAGTTTTCACCAAACTTATGAATTCGGTGTAGCCTACAGTGCACTCCCGTTATCCACGGAAACACCCTTAAATATCCCATTACTTGTTATCTGCGCAAAAAGTATGCTTTATCCACAGGTTTCCAATCGAGGAAGAAAGCAGTGCTGCCATTAACCAAGAAAGGCAAAATATAAGAATATGGGAGTCTGCAGAAAGCCGATTGGCCAACACAAGGCAGATCCCTCTCACACAAGGCAGATCCCTTGTGTGTGTGTTGGATAAGGGAGAAAAACTTAGTGCTACTGAACTGTATTTCATGTCATTTGTTTTCCTTTTCATATTCATCTGGCTTAATGTGTTCTAAGTGGTTCTAAGAATGGTTCATTGGTTGAGGATAAAGTGAAGAAAATCATGTTTAATAATGTTTTTTTTTAGATACAAGTGCAGATAATCTTGCTTAATGTGTTATAAGTGGTTCTAAGAATGGTTCATAGGGGAGGGGATGATGATATGGCACAAGTGACACCTGGATTTACCTTTGGACTGTACCTGGAGCTTAGTGGAGCAGTGGAAAAGTAATTGTGGATCAAGTGAGTATCCTTTAATCATTTGGTGCATATTAATGTCATTGGGTAGGTCAAAATAGTGTATTTGAGGGTCCAAGATGGGTGAACTTGGTACGACCTACTGTAAGTCTATTTCCCATTGAAACCTATGTTAAATACCGCCCACGTATCCGCGGAAGATACGCGGTACGACTTAGGATTGGATACGGGGAGTGCACTGTATATAACGAAGCCAATTATGCTGGAGTCCACACACTTAGCTTAAAATCTTCCATCAGAATGTACACTCGACCAAAAAAAAAAAAAAACTAACGCTCTAAACATTCTGGAAGTGGGTCGAAATCTTATGATAATACCGGTACCTCACAGACGTATGTTTCACCCGATTCATTCCGTTCACACTAGATTATTTACAGCTCACCAGTGTAAAGATTGTTTTGTGGTCGAGTGTAAACGGAATGAATCGGGTGAAACCTACATCTGTGAGGTATTATCATAAGATTTCGACCCACTTCCAGAATGTTTAGAGCGTTAGTGTAAAGATTGTTTTTTGGTCGAGTGTACTATAACTGAATGTACAGTAGCCTACTATCCTCAGGCTACTGTCACAAGAGCGTTATTAGCAGTAGAATTATGCTGGTGACTCTTTAGGACAGTTTATATATTTTCTGTAATATTTCAATTTTCAAGAGATAGTTTAACCACTTTGAGTTCTAGGCTGTTCCTAAGCTGAATTACATAATCTAATAGCGATAATAAAATGAGAATTGCCATCATTGTACTTTAGGTGATTACCCCACGGCCACTTAACCTCTTCCGTACTGAGGATGTATTTTGTGTTATTCCAGCTATATTATGATGACTTTATGCAGCTTATGAAGAAACCTGTGGTGGTTAAAATGCATAATTAAGATAGTTTGAAGCCTTTTACTTGCTACACGTCTTCCCTAAGCTGTATAAAATAGTCCAATACTATCCAGATTATAGTGACAAGGACAACTCAGTACTAAAGGGGTTAACTGTAGTTTGACATTAGAGAACATAAAGAGAATGATAAAGGTGGTATCACACAAATACTTTTGACACAATTTTTGTTTAGGAAATCGTGGTCTGGTAGCTTCAAAATTTAAGATATATTCAAAATTCAGCCACCTTATATAATCTACCTACAGTTCACATAGAACAAGAAAATGCTGACACGAATATGATAAAGAGTCCAGAAAGATTGCAAGAAAAAATAACTTATCGAAAATTGCCGGGAAAGGGCTTATGTGTGTCGTAATCAGTGTGATTTAAATATTATATACAATACATGTGTATATTGTACAGTTGATCAAATAAGTCCATGTCACAGATGTTGATATATTATACTCACAAAGCGCTGTAGTAATGTCTGCTGGATGTGGAGCAAGGCGTGTAAATTAAAATGTAAAACTTGCAAACTAAACAAACCAAAATTGGGACAAGGACAATATAAAGTCAAATTAAATTATCAAAATCGCTATGTGGAAACAACGCTTACTAAAATGAAATACTAGAAATGTACAGTACTGTACATGAAAGACTATATCTGGTTAGGGCTCGATGCAAGTAGCCTACAGTTCTTTACTATAAACTAGTGATGTTTTCCAGATGTTGTATACAGTATATGTAAAAAGGTAATTGAAAGTCCTTCATGATAGCTAAATACAATATGGTAAGTACAGTACAGTACTAGACAACATATGGGCTGGTCTATCAGAGTGAGAACTGAGCGATCTCTGCCATACCCATAGCTTACTCTGACTGTTCCTTTTACTTATATATTTTCTAGATCCCAAGTGACGGCGTCTTTTCTGTGGATTGACCTCCCAATCTACCAAGATTGGAAGCCAAAGCGTCACATTTTTCCTTTGCCACTCAACTTTCTCTTCATAATTGCTGAGGGGCACAGGGCCCTGGGTGGGGCTTTGGTTTCCCGGGCGTTTCCGCACCCTCCTCAGCTCCCCGCCATGGAGTGGCTTCGGTCACCCAGGCTTTATTGTGGTCCGCAGGCGAGGGTTCTGTGGGGGCGCTCGGCTATGGCCTTGGCCTTGCTCGGGGCCTTGGGGCTGTTCGGCCAGGCAGCTTGGGGAACAACAACAACAACAACAACTAGACAACATATATAATTATAATGTAAAACTTGCAAAATAAACAAGCCAAAACTGGGACGACACAAGATAAATGCAAAAGAACTAATCAAAATCGCTATGTGGAAATAACGCTTAATAGAATAAAAATTTGAAATAAAAGAATACAATCCACCACATAGGGTGTACACTACTACATGAGCAAGTCAATCTGGTTCCCAAGCAAACTGATCGCACATATAACAATGCACCATCGTCAAGTTCAAGGAATTAGTCAATTTGGGAAGTCAGACGATACAATACCAGATGATACAATTCTAACCAATCAAAGTAATTTAAATTTTTACCTCACTTTATAACTAATACAAAACAGAAATATATTGCTTGGGGGCCTTCTGTGTATGGCCACCCTCATTAAGGGGAGTAAGGCGTCCGGCAATATATTGCTTGGGGGCCTTCTGTGTATGGCCACCCTCATTAAGGGGAGTAAGGCGTCCGACAATATAGTGCTTGGGGGCCTTCTGTGTATGGCCACCCTCATTAAGGGGAGTAAGGCGTCCGGCAATATATTGCTTGGGGGCCTTCTGTGTATGGCCACCCTCATTAAGGGGAGTAAGGCGTCCGGCAATATATTGCTTGGGGGCCTTCTGTGTATGGCCACCCTCATTAAGGGGAGTAAGGCGTCCGGCAATATATTGCTTGGGGGCCTTCTGTGTATGGCCACCCTCATTAAGGGGAGTAAGGCGTCCGGCAATAGATAGATCTATCTAACCCGAAACCCTGAACATCACAATTCAGAGCTATTATACCGTATCTTATCTTATGGCTAACTCGGTTGACAGACTCCAATTCACTGTGAACCCATCCCCATTAACTGTATTATTATTAACAATAGGACTTGGCACTTTGACATAACTTATTTGGACAACTGTACATTTTGGTCTTGACTCAGATGATCTAGTTGGGTAGTTTGTTGCTGTGTTGTGTTGTATATTATATATCTTAATTTGGATTTTAGATGTGCAAATTAACAATTACGGGTGCATAACATTTTGGCTTAAAGATAAACTGTATGTAAAATTGGGGGGTATAGGTAGCAGAAGTGTGTGTGTGTGTGTGTGTGTGTGTGTGTGTGTATGTATGTATGTATGTATGTATGTATGTATGTATGTATGTATGTATGTATGTATGTATATAATGTATGTATGTATGTATGTATGTATGTATGTATGTATGTATGTATGTATGTATGTATGTATGTATGTATGTATGTATGTATGTATGTATGTGAGTGAGTGTGTGTATGTGGTACCGGTAAGTTAAATTCACTCAAAATTGATCAGTTTCTGGATTAATTACAATGGGTCCACATGTAAACAAATACCGTTCGTCCTCATACAGATGGTGCACAGGGCAATAATCTACATTTGGCTTAAAGGGGGTAGTGCTTGGTCTTTGATCTATGTATTTTTGTATTTATATATTATTGAGTGTCTTCGCTAGACTTTCATCAAGCTTAAAATAGCACCCCCTAGATCCCCTTTCTAGATACATTTTTACATATTTCGGTAGAAAAATTTCCCGGACAAAGGCCGGTTTCTTCTAAAATGACAGGCTCGCTATAGCTCGCCAGGATAAAATTGACACCTGAATGGCACGAAAGGTCTTAACATTGACGAAGAAATGGGTCGAACTGTCTTAAAATCGACAAACTAACGGCACAAAAATCTTAAAACCTCAAAACTAATATGCTAAACTTGAGGGAGAAGGGGGTCCATAAAAAGCGAGTACCACCCCCTTAAGCTGCCTTCTGGTGTCAATGCCTATACAGAATAATTGGTACGCAGCCAAAGCACTATCCCGTCCCTTCCTAAAATATTAATATTAAATTCCCGGTGAAATTGAGATGAAATCATCCAAAATAGTGTGCCTTAAGCGTGCATAAGTTAAGAATTGACTGTATCACAAAATTGAAATATAAGTTAACCCATACAGTACCGGTGACGTCCTTTTCATTATATTCTGGCAGCTATTATACAATTTTATTCAGCTTAGGAAGGACATTTACCAATTAAAAGGCTACAGGCTAGTTCAATCAATTCTATTAGCTACCACATATCCTTCCTAATCTACATAAAATTGTCTAAATATAGCTAGAATTTTTAGACGACGTCGCTGGTACAGAAGGGTTAAGTATTGACTATCACAAAATTGAATTATAAGACTGTACTGATAACCTTTCTCAAAGTTATATTATATATATTATGGTACAGTTGCAGCCAGATATTATGATACACCGGGGCCATTGACTATTTGTGGGTTTCGTTCTACTGTACAGTATAAGAAAGGTGGAGCTGTAGACATCGATATTTTGTAGAATTGTATGTATGTATGTATTTCCTCAGGCCCATTCTCCACTTTTCCTCAGACAGCCCGAATAGGGATAACACAGCTATAAATCGGTTGTAGTACATTTTAACACCTTACGAGCGGCCTATGCGGTTTATTTATATGTACCGCCCAGCGGGGTGTTTTTAGCCAAAATAGGGCTGTTTACGTGATCATTTTCATGCCTAAATAAGACCCAGAACGTAAAACAAGTACCTATCCCTGAAAGGGCATAAACAGAGCTTTCGAATGACACCATAACGATCCTTTTATGATGGCTAGTTTTCTTGCAATAACCGTGCAACGCGAGTGCAAAAAGCATGTAATTAGCCACTTTCCCGATACAATTCCTTATATAGCGAGTGAGAGAGGGAGGAGGGAGCTGGGATTCGTGTCAGTATGTTCGCCGCGGTGGTCTGGAGCAGTCATACGCTCGCTACTCTCCTGCCACCACTTGTCTCTCTCTCTCAGCAACATTACGTGCTGAAATTGCCACTCGACCTATGTCGAGCGCCGCCACATAGTCCAGCTTTATTAAATACGACTTATGTGGTGAGCCGCTAATTAAGGGTTAAGTACATAATACCCAATTCAACATACTTTTTATCCATCAGAAACCTACATTATTATTGTATTTTTGTTTAATAGCGATGTTTACGGCTCCAATTTCCTTATAGCCTGAAACTTGCAAGTGGTGAGTTACACAGAGATGAGTGCCATGGTAAAGTACAGCCTCGTGTACAGTCGCGCTAATAAGTGATGTCTCGGCACCAAGTATGTATTGGTATCGGCAATATCTAAGCTTCATTTCTTCATATCGAGTGAAATATACAAACATGTTCCTACACTTACCCACCCTATTCAACATCTGACAGACATTAATACAGCACAGAGCAAGCTGAAAGTAATGACAGCTGGGACATGACTTAATAGTGCGACTGTACATCCCCAAACTTTGACATATATTATGTTACCTAATGATTGACATGAGTATTGTGATGGGGGGGGGGGGGATGCGATGCGATGCTGTGAGGTATACGCTTGGCTGCAGTTTGCCACAGAGCTGATCTACGTGTCTTGGCCTTTGGAGTCTGGGGTGGGTTTGAAATAATTAAAATGTAAAACTTGCAAAATTAACAAACCAAAACTGGGACGACACTAGACAAACGCAAAGGAACTAATCAAAATCGCTATGTGAAAATACAAGGGTGAATGCATTCATTATCCATTATGTTTCTCCGCTTGTTTAACCATAGCTCTCTAAGCTTCTACAGTTTACCATCACCAAACTTGTACCCAGGTCCTCCATTAAAGGGAGGGTTTTTGTTTGATCCCTAGCCCTCAAGCAAGATTAACCCCTCGAGTACCAGCGACGCACGTTATGCGTCACATATGTATGTAAAGCTAAACCCCAGCGAGACACAGGGTGCGTCGGCATTAATTACTCTTGTCCTATGGCACCTAGAGGGTTCAGATTTATATGGGAACTGCTTTAGTATCCCACGCAACAATACCTATGGTTGGAAACCCTCCAAGTCCAGCCGCGTGCACGTGGGCGTGCGCAGAAGTGATTCTTCAGTATTTTGCCTACCCATCTCCCCATGTTAATTGCGATGCCGCAGGATCCTAAATGACCTAGGTGAGCGTTTTTGTGTTTTTTCCCTTCATTACTAACCCATCCCATGTGTTTCAGGATTTTTTTTTTTTTTTGACAACCTGCTGGGCCTGGAGTGTACATTTATTATAAATCGGCCGGTGCTCAGGAGGTTAAAGCAAATACTGTACTCCCAAGTCAAGATAAATTAAAAAAAAAATCAGTGAAAAGAAAAATTGATAAAGTGCAGGCTAGCAATGGAAAAGTTTGACACCATAATGGCACGTAAGGTCATAAAATTGACAAAGAAAGGGGGCGAAAGGTCTTAAAATCTCAAACTAATGGAGCTAAACATGAGGGAGAAGGGGGTAAACAAAAACCCTCCCTTTAACATCCTACCATTTTGATTTAGTTTCTTGTGAGCTGGTACTAAATTCAGGGATATACAGTACACACACTTTCAGGAATGAATGATCCATAAGAGGAATGGTTTTAGAGTCATTAGGGGCATTTCAGGAAGCCCAGTTCTGGGCTGCCTTAAGGGGGAGGTAGAGGGTGTTTTGCCTGGGAGCATGGTGAGCAGTGGTATTGTATGTATATACTCGGGCACATACCCCATTGCTGGGGGTGGCCGAGTCGAGACAGAGCCCGAGCAGAAAGAACATTCAAGGGTTCCAATTCTCCGGGTCCGGGACCGCTTTCGCGCTCCCTCGCCCCTTTCTCTGTCTCGATGAGTAGGAGAATTTTACAAGGGGAGAGGGATACCTACAGTATATAAAGTGTCCTGGGAAACTTGCAACTCGCCAATGATGACTGTAGGTAATGTATGTATGTATATATTTAGGCACATACCCCTTAGCTGGGGGTGGCCAACTCGAGACAGAGCCCGAACAGGGACAACACAACACAAAAACAAAATATAAATTCACACACATCTAGGTTGCCCAGGAGAAGACCCAGAGATCAGGGATCACTAAGGGCAATCCAGCACTCCCCCGACCTCCCGGAGAAGTTCCGGTCTCAGCAGGCAGACACGCAGCGGAGCACACCATAGTGCCCGCCCACCACGATGAAGTTGATGCAGTTTTTACCACCATATATTCCCTGCTCAAGAGCTGGGCTAGGGTGGGTGCCCTGATGATCAGGGATTTCAGTGAATAGTTGCCACAGATTGCTAGACCGCGCCGTTCATCAATAGCACTGGCGTCTGCCAATAACATACTGGTTGGCCCGAGACTCCATCCATCAACCTCACAGTTTGCAGGTGAGTGCTCTACCAACCGCGCTACGGCCACAGATGCCGTATCTCACACGGCAATGACGTCGGCGGGATTTTTTTTTTTTTTTTTTTGGTGACATGAGACACGGTGATGACATTTTTGGAGTTGTTGTTGTTCCCCAAGCTGCCTGGCCGAACAGCCCCAAGGCCCCGAGCAAGGCCAAGGCCATAACCGAGCGCCCCCACAGAACCCTCCCTGCCGACCACAATAAAGCCTGGGTGACCGAAGCCACTCCATGGCGGGGAACTGAGGAGGGTGCGGAAATGCCCGGGAAGCCAAAGCCCCACCCAGGGCCCTGTGCCCCTCAACAATTATGACGAGAAATCTGAGGGGCAAAGGAAAAATGTGACGCTTTGGCTTCCAATCTTGGTAGATTAGGAGGTCAATCCACGGAAGAGACGCCGTCACTTGAGATCTAGAAATTATATAAGTAAAAGGAACAGTCAGAGTAAGCTATGGGTATGGCAGAGATCGCTCAGTTCTCACTCTGATAGACCAGCTCATCACCACATGACTAGAACCCAATCCTCTCGGCATCAGCTAGGAAAGGCCCTAGAAAGCCGCCTTTGGCGGGGGGATAGCTCCCCTATTTCAACCCCTTTCGGGGTTGGCCTGCCCACATTTTTGGAGTTAAAGCCACTGCCAGCCACTGACTTCAGTAAAGCAGAAATGTGGTAAAATATATATATTTTGTTTTTCAATATTAACCGATGAACTGCTAGAACATATGCAAAATACAAGGCCAAGTTGAGGAGGGGGGGTATAAAGGGGGAAAGGACTGGAGGATGTGGTATGGAAAGATGCCACTACTTTGTATGTGCCACCCAAATTTTAGAAATTTCCTAGCACTGGTATGGTTTTTGAAGGGTTATTTTTACACTTTAAATACCATGGCTTCCGAGAGGACCTTCGTAGTCCATGGGTTAATCACAATTTCGGTGAAATACTTGATCTATCTTGAATAGTCAACATAACAATGACACCTTTATAACTGACCTAAAGCAGACAATATTTGGTTATTTTCACGTACCAGGTTAGTTAGTTAGTTATGTAGAGCAGATTAACCAGACCACTGAGCACCATACGGAACTCTCATAGGTCTGGCACGTACCAGGTGATTTGTATATGTATGTATTTGTGACTATAACAAAAATAATACATACCGGTAATACATGTTTGAAAAATGACTCGACATCTCTATACAAGAACTATTTCTTACGCAGTGTACTGTACTACAAATGTCTGGCTACAACTGTACGAACACTATTGAGTAAGTAATGTAAATAACGCTGTAATCTAAATTTGCTGCCACCAACTGTATGTAAGGAACGGTCTCCATTAATCAAATATGGTATCGATTGTATCCTAAGACCAAGTAGAACCTGTACAATGCATGTATTGATTATTTAATTATGTAATGCTTTAATATTACAGTACAATAATGTATATACTAGTATTCTTGGA
This sequence comes from Paralithodes platypus, assembly GCA_032716605.1. NCBI lineage: Eukaryota > Metazoa > Arthropoda > Malacostraca > Decapoda > Lithodidae > Paralithodes > Paralithodes platypus. The sequence goes on from CM064501.1 coordinate 39,367,627, forward strand.
GAGGTATAGGCCTAGGCAACAGTTATATGCTGTATATAGAGAAATAACCCCTTCTGTACCGGCAATGTCCTCTTAACTTTATTCTAGCTACTATTAGACAATTTTATTCAGTTTAAAAAGGGTCTCCAGCTATTATAATGGTAAAACTTACAAAATAAACAAACCAAAATTGGGACGACACAAGATAAACGCAAAGGAACTACTGTAATCAAAATCGCTATGTGGAAATAACAGGCTTTGAACAATCTAACTGAACCCCTTTTACTACCACAGATCCTTCTTAAGCTGCACAAAACCGTCTAAACATAGCAAGAATAAAATATAGAAGGCGTGACCGTACAGAAGGGGTTAATATACCCTTCAGTACTGGTTAATTTATTTGTCTTTGTATCCTGGCTATCATTATAGTCCGTTCATTCTAGGTTGGGCAGAAATCGTAACCCCTAACGTCTCATAACTCAAAAAGGACTAGAGTAATCGAGCTAATATTTCTACCAAATAGGAAGACTTGGATAGGGAATATGTGCATAAATTTACAGCTCATTTGCTCTAGCCCTTACTGAGTTACAAAGGTTATGGGTTACGATTTCTGCCCAACCTAGAATGAACAGACTATAGACAATTTTACTCTGTTTAGGAAGGATTTATGATAGTCAACAAATTAATGGAGAGATCATACACCTCTCTGATTACTTGACGTCCATCCTAAGCTGCATAAAATCATCTAATAGTAGCCAGAACTTAAGAAATGTAGCGTCTCCCATACTGGAGTGGTAAATATACCCTTTGTAAAATTGTATTTATTGTTTTTCTTGTTTGAATTACATTACAGTATATATATTTGGATAGTTGTTCCTTATTGGTTGATTATTTATAGATGTATTTGCATTAACCCATTCAGTACCGGTAACGTCCTTTCATCAGGCAAATGTTAGTCAATTTTATTTAGCTTAGGGAGGATCTGTGATTCTGTGATAGCTAACAGGATTAAATGAGATGGTCTGTAACCTTTTTTATTACTAGAGATCCTTCCTAAGCTAAATAGAATCATCTTATTGTTACCAGAATTAGTTTGCAGTCCTCTTTCTCTGATCGGTCCTTTTCTTTCGTGGCTCCTAGGTTATATAATGAATTGCCTTTATCAATTAGACAGCTGAACTCCATAGACTCTTTCAAAAAACAGTTGAAAACCTTTCTCTTCTGTAGGAGTTATGATCTTGCAAGTGGCACAGTGACAGGTCGTTACAGACTGTAACTGCTGCCATGTTAAATAGTTGTTGCTTGAACTACAGGTGAACTGCACCACACTTCTCTTGATTGTGGTGCAATGTGTTACGAGGGCTAGTGAATTCCTCTGGAAGAACTGGCACTTGCGAGAAATAATAGACCAGATTATTATTATTATTATTATTATTATTATTATTATTATTATTATTATTATTATTATTATAATTGCTAGAGGTCCTTCCAAAGCTGAATATAATCATCTAATAGTTGCCAGAATGTAAGGAAAAGGACGTCACCGGTACTGAAGGAGTTAAGAACCTAATCAATGTGTTGAGAATCTTGATGTCCTATCTTGATGTTTGGGCATTTATTTTGTACCAGCTGCATGCAGGAAATACTTTATGAAATCTATTACCTTTTTTGTTGTATTATATTTTCATTATTTGAAAACTGTATTATAATGGAATGAGCTTTTTGGCACAGGTGGTTGTTGTTGTTCCCCAGGCTGTCTGACCGAGCAGCCCCAAGGTCCCGAGCAAGGCCAAGGCCATAACCGAGTGGCCCCACAAAATCCTCCCTGCTTACCACTAATGAAGCCCAGGTAAATAAAGCTGGTTTGTGGAAAGGACATTAGTCATTGTATAATAAGTACATGATAATTAAAATGCTGGTTATGAAGTACAGTAAATTATCTTAATATTATTCTCATATATAGCATTTCTTAATTTAATTTTATTCGCTTTGGTTATCTGTAGTAACAAGAGAAAATAGGCCTTAACAAGTTAACACACATGAACAAAGCCTATATATTCAAGATTTGTATTTGTGTTGAATTGAATAATACTCAATACAGAGCCAGAATAGGGACAACACAACAGAAAACAATGAACACACAAAAACAAAATACAAATTCACACACATCTATGACTCCTGGATTATGCTCATGCTTATTGCTCTCTGTTATATCTTGGTATCATGCGAGCGCTTTTATTATTATTATTTGTTTTTATTATTATACTGTAAGCTATCGAAGCCTCCCAACAGGGTGCAGAAACAGCAGTAAAGATTGAATCCATACAAAATACTCAAAGGCACTGGAGAAAAGCAACGGCAACTAAGACAAAAAAGAAGAATGAAACGGGCCTAGGTAGATATTAGGTACTCGTTTAGGATGATAAAATTGTCAACATGATGTAAACTTTTTTAAATAATTATGACACCTAAGTTAGTCTATCTTCAGTCTAGTTTCTGATATTAGTACCTTAATGACAAACTTTGATTGATGTTCTTCTCTCACCCTACTAACCAATCATCTCATTCATCATCTCTGATCTGTGACATATTCTTTTAGCTTTTACTAGTAGCCTACAGTAGATGTTTCCGATTTTATGTGTAACCAGCCTTATTAGGGCTAGAGCCCAGTAGGCTGATAGAAATGGATCTTTCTCTCTCCCCAATACTAGTGTAGAAGATCCAAGAAATATTGCAAGAAAATTGTTGAGGATCTAAATTGATTGATGCAGTTTTTACCACCCTGCTCAATAGCTGGGCTAAGGTGGGTGCCCTGCTGATCAGGGATTTCAGTGAACTGTTGCCACAGATTGCTAGACAACGCCGTCCATCACAGCACTGGCGTCTGCCAAATAGCACACTGGCTGGCCCGAGACTCAAACCCTCGACCTTGAGGTTTGCAGGCGAGTGCTTTACCAACCGTGCTACAGCCTGTGGCCTGTTGACGATAACATCTATGGTGTGATACAGCCTATACCGTTTGGTTTGATTATATCCATATTGAGCCTTGAGAACCTTCATGTACAGCAATAATATTTTTGTATAGATTTGGTCATGATAAGGTCGGCTTATGGAACTTGGCCGCCAGAAAGTTTACCCCGGAGTTTTGTCATCTAAAACTTGGTCACCAGGGCTTGGATACTCAAAGATGCTAATAGTTAAACAATTCGAAGGTATAACAAACCGATAAATTAATAGCTAATTCCTTGTCCAAAACGTCATAACTTGCTCTCATACTGTACTTAGGAAAGCTAGATTATCGTAAGTTAATAATGGACAGCTATGATTTGTTTCTGAGTACAGTACTGTAGTACTGTAATAGCGCTAGAAATTTAATGTCGGAATATTGGATGCGACGGTCAGAGGGAGATCAGGTGCCATGAATGTATTGAGTATAACACTTGAGAAAGTCGGGCATCGTGAAGAAGCGTTATAGTGCCCCAAATTAACTCTTTTAGTACGGGGGAAGTTAATTTCCTTTTCTTTCTGGCTATCATTAGATGATTTGACATGGTTTAGGAAGGATTTATGATAGTCAACGAATAAATGGAGATACACTACGCCTCTCTGATTACTGACATCCTTCCTGATGATGATGATGCAGTTTTTAACGCAGTGCACTCCCTTGATTGACAGGGCTGGGGTATGCCTTTGTTACAGCCACATAAAATCGTCTAATGATAGCCAGAATATAAGGCGTAATTGCGTCTCCCGTACTGAAGTGGTTAACCCTTTCGCGCACCAGGATGCAATTGCATCCTTACAGGGATACTTTAAAACCTTTGTGACCATTAGGAGTGTTTAGAAACCTTTAGTTCAATTACTTCAACCTCGGCAGTTGTCTTTGAGCGAGTTGTGGGCAGAAAACTAATGGAGAGGTAATTATGAGATTAAGAAAATTCTATTTCTGAATACTAAACGGCAACCCCCGAACCTGAAGTGGTTAATAGTACACAATATTCACGGTGCCCAAATTTCACGATGTCTAAGTTTTGGATGCTGAATGTTACAGTGCCCAAGTTTCATACATTCGATGATGTTCACTCGAGAGTTTTGACGGCAGGAGGTTGTGAAATGTTTGGTGTTATAGTGTTTATCTCGCCTGTCAAGATCTGTTAACGCATTTTGTGTATGGCCACCCTCATAAAGGGGAGTAAGGCATCCGGCAATAGATAGATAATCATACTGAAGCAGTTAACCAATTCAGTACCGGTGACATCCTCTTCATTACATTCTGGCAACTATTGGAAAATTTGATTCAGCTTAGGAAGGAACTGGGTAAAGGCTACAGATTATCTTGTTAGTGCGTCTGACTGCTGATCAAAGGATTGGCAGTTCGATCCCACCCCGTGCCATTGGTAGACGTCAAGAGTTTGGACGCTCGGGTATAGCGATTTGTGGCAAATGTCCAACAAAGTCCCTGTAACAAAGGCACACCCTCCTAGCCTTGTCAATTAAGGGGGGATGGTTCACTTTTTGGCCGATTTTTGCATGTATTCATTATTTTTCTAGTTTCCTCCCTAGATCTCCATCAAATTTAAAAAAAAATCCATTAGATCCCCCTTTCTAGATTAATTTTTACATTTTTCAGTAGAAAAATGTCCCGACCGGTTCTTCCAACATTACAGGCTCACTTTCGTTTTCCAGGGGGAAAAATCGACACCTAAATAGCACGAAAGGTCTAAATATTGACGAAGAAATGGGGCAAAAGGTCTTAAAATAGACTAACTAATGGGGCAAACATCTTAACATCTGAAAACTAATGGGGCTAAGCATGAGGGAGAAAAGTGACCAGAAAAACAACCCATGTCCCTTTAAAAAAAACTTGATTCATAGAAGTGCTTCCTAAGTTGACTAAAATCATTAACAAGAAATATATGGTGGTCTGATTGAAAGGGGTAATACAGTCCTCTTTATGTTAACCCTTTTAAGATTGTGACACATTTTGACAGTTTATTCTGGCTATCATTAGACGATATTATACAGTTTAAGAAGGATCTGTGGGAATTATAAGGGTAAAGACTAGGCTATCTCAATTATACCTCTGACTTCCATAAACACTACAGTACCCTTTCTAATTGGAATAAAATACTCTAATTATAGCCGGAAAATAGAAAAGAAATGCGTATTGGATCTTGAAAGGGTTAATAGAGAAACAACTTTTAGTGGTCGCTGTACAGTCGGGCTAATAAGTGATTTCTGCACCAATTATGTTTTGATCTATAATTGGTATCAACAATATTTACACATGATTTTTTATTTTAGAATGAGATAAACAAACATGTTCCTACACTTACCCACCCTATTCAACATCTGACAGACATTAATACATCACAGAGCAAGCCAAACGTAATGACAGCTGGGACATGACTTATTAGCGCGACTGTACACAGAAATTATGAAGGTTATTAACCTCTTCAGTACGGGTGATGCCATTATTCTTATCTCTGGCTACTGATAGACAATTCTATGCAGCTTTGGAAGGATGTCTAGTAATCCGAGAGGTGTAATATATCTTCTTTAAGTCGTTGACTATCTTAAGGGGACTGGCTTCTTTTTTGGCCTATTAATTCATGTACTGTATTCATCTATTATATAGTTTCCTCGCTTGACATCCCTCAAACTTAGAAAAACATCCCCTAGACCCCCCCTCAAGATAAATTTGTACATTTTACGGTAGAAAAATGTCCCGGCCGATTCCTCTTATAATTACTGGCTCGCTATCGCTCGCCAGGACAAAATCGACACGTAGATGGCACGATAGGTCTTAAAATTGACAAGGAAATGGGACGAAAGGTCTTAAAATCGCCAAACTAATGAGGCAAACATCTTAAAACTGGGAAACTAATGGGGCTAAACACGAGGACGAAGGGGGACCAAAAAAACGGCCTATCCCCCCTTAAATTGTTCCTAAACATTGTCAAATCGTCTAATGATAGCCAGAATAAGCAGAAAAGTAACGACCTGTACTGAAAGGGGTAATTTTCATCCTATTCTGGTTACCATTAGACGATTTTCTATTGTTTATGATCTACCTTTTAAGACTCAAAGGGGTAAATACGATCTTCATAAACCCTCTTTATAACACAGGTCCTTCTTAAACTGCATAAGATCGTCTAAAGTTAGCCAGAATCAAAGGTAATAAGACGTCATGGTGTTGAAGGGGTTAATCTTATATTCTGAGTGGTTCTTTGTATAAAGCCTATGTATAAAATTAAATATCACTACCAACTGTACATTTTTTCCATATTATTGGTAAGTCTGTATATATGTTTGTATAAAATATATGAAATACACAATAAAATATTCAGTGTTATGGTTGGCTTAAATGTACCTTGAATGTGTGTACAGGTCTCCCTCACTATTATAATGTAGAACTTGCAAAATAAACAAACACTGTATAGGTTTTTAGGTGTTTGGGTTTGGGTTTTAGCTGGTCCGAGAATGCATCCCCATTTACTCCAGGCCTACTCCATTAATTTTAGGGTTTGCTATGCAATTTTTCAATTTAAGATCAGGGTTTTCAGGAACATAACCCAATCGTAAATCGAGGGAGACCTGTATTGGAAAAATTAAGTTAAGAGGTTTTCGGCTCATTTTCCAATTTCAAAGTTTTAAGGGAATATAGGACCAAAATGCCCTAAGATAAGAGCCCAAATTCATTAAGGGGGGATGGGCCGTTTTTCTGGACCACTTTATCCCTTAAGTTTAGCCCCATTAGTTTTCAAATGTTAAGATGTTTGCCCCATTAGTTAGTCGATTTTAAGACCTTTCGCCCAATTTCTTCGTCAATATTTAGACCTTTTGTGCTATTTAGGTGTCAATTTTTTCCCTGGCGAACGGTAGTGAGCCTGCAATGTTGGAAGAATAGGCCTTTGGCCGAGAAATTTACAAATTAATTAGCATGATCAATACGTATAGGCCTATTATAAACACAGACTTTCAATTGGAATTTAAATTGTTTTTTAGTTATTACTGGGCAGTAGAGAGTTCCCAATATCCAACAGGATCCTGAAAACTGTTGGATATTGGACTTTGGACATTCAATAAAACTGTTGGATATTGGACTTAGGAGTTTGGACATTCAAACATTACCGGGCTACGATGGCATGGCTACAAAGCGTGTAAAAAATGCCTAGTGTGGCATTTAAATTACGTCCATTTAAAGTAGATGGCATGGCTCCAAAGCGTGGAAACACAGTTAGATTTAGTTGACATATATATTATGCTGGCAGTTATTATAGCATTGTCAGAATTATTCTATAATTGCACCTATATGAGCTAAACAAATTATTATTATATCTAACAGGAAGGTACGACTAGGTAAGTGATGTGGTATAGGTGGCAATATGCGGAAATGGATTATAAGGACTTTTCGCCCCCCTCTGACCCCCTTACGAAAATCTACGGTTACTCACTCCACCCCAACTGGATTTCTACCGTTTTACCAAACCAGCGGGGATGTGGGGGCGGCAGCCCCCACCCATAGTACTAGGATAGGTTAGGCGGTTTAATTCTAGTTTCGCTTTCACAGCATACTCATAAATTTTTATGGCTACTTTAGAGTGGTCATATACCATACTTAATTCCTATATACTGTATGTCCAAAGCGGCGGAAATGCATTATAAGGAATTATACCTGAAATGCTGGGTGTGAAGGGAATTCATGGTCTCCTGAAAACTCCCCAGGCCCACTTAGGGTCAACCTTTACTGAGTGGTGCGGGGCTCGAACCTCTGAAGGGAGTTTAACCCTCCTACAAACCCCACAGGTTTTGAGATGCCTTGGGTGGGGTTCGAACCCTGGTTAGTGACCATGACCACCATAGGTCAACCAGGCCCGCGCGCTAACCCACTGTACTACCACGGACGTACAAAAGTATAGTAACCTTAGTCCGATTTGTAAGAACCAGTGGTGATAGTCTCGTGGTATTTACCTAATTTACCTAATTTACCTAATTGTAGTTTACAGGAGTTGAGCTAAGCTCGTGTTGTCCCGTCTCTCAGTCTACTTTTTATCCAATTTTTTCTTGAAAATATGGATGTTCCTTGCCCCCACCACCTCCTCCTCCAACCCATTCCATTTGTCAATACATCTATAGGGGAAGCTAAACTTCCTGATATCGTTCTTGCAGGTAGGTCTTTTTACTTTGTAGCTGTGGCCTCTAGTTATTCCTGTATCCATAATTAATATATCCTCCCTATCCAGCCTCTCCAGCCCCCGGGTACATTTGTACATCATTATCATGTCTCCCCTCTCTCTCCTCTCTTTTAGACTCGGTAGATTTAATTTGTCTAGCCTCCCTTCATATGGCAGTTCTCTGAGACTTGGAACCAATCTAGTGACTGCTCTCTGGATTCTTTCTAACTTGTGAATATGCTTCTTTAGATGCGGGGACCACACCACTGCTGCATACTCCAATCTTGGTCTAATCATACTCTTCATAATTTTCGCTACCATGGTCTCATCCAAATAGTTCAGAGCAACTTTCATATTCCCGGCCATTGCATACATTCCGCTAAAGAGCTTGTTAATATGTTTCTCCGGCGACAAAGTATCTTGTATAATCAACCCTAAATCTTTTTCTTTTTCGGCCTTGCTAATTTTATTATCTCCCATCCTGTACTCCCAATTTGGTCTATTCACACTTCTTCCCATATTTAACACATGACATTTACTTATATTAAATTTCATTTTCCACTTGGTGCTCCATTCGTATATTTTATCTAAATCCCCTTGCAGCTCCTCACAACTACTTTTATTTGTTATTTGTCTCATAATTTTTACGTCATCTGCAAACATTGACATGTAAGAGTTTATGCCTATCGGCAGGTCATTCACGTACATAAGGAACATGAGAGGTGCCAACACAGATCCCTGCGGCACACCACTCTCAACTTTCCGCCACGATGAGTAAGTTCCTCTAATGTTGGTCCTCATTTCCCTATCTGTTAAATAGCTCTCCATCCATTTCAGCAAACTCCCCCTGACACATCCTAGCGTCTCAAGCTTAGATAACAATCTCTTATGTGGTACCTTATCGAATGCTTTGGAAAGGTCTAAGTAGACGCAGTCCACCCATCCGCCTCTTTCTTGGAGTACATCTATCACCCTACTGTAATAACATAGCAAACTGGTAACACAAGATGTCCCTTCTCTGAATCCAAATTGCTTTGGGGTTATTATTTTCTTTCTCTCCAACATTTTCATCCATCTCTTCCTAATTAGCTTTTCACAAATCTTGCATACAATACTAGTAAGTGAAACTGGTCTATAGTTTAGAGGGTCCTCAGGGTTTCCATTCTTGTATATCGGAATGATATTAGCTCTTTTCCATTCAACAGGAACCTGTCCTTTATCTAAGGAAGCTTGAATTATGTCCCTCACTGGCTCCACTAATTGCTCTGCACACTCCTTTAAAACCCAGGCAGACACTTCATCCGGTCCCATAGCTTTCCTTACTTCAAGTCCTCTCATCGCAGATAACAGCTCATCTCTAGTTATTTCAATCTTACTAAGACCACTCTCCAGTACTCCCGCCTGTGGTTCGTCAAAACCTTCCTCTCTAGTAAAAACTGACCCCAATTTGTTATTCATTACCTCACACATGTCCGATACATTTTCATACGTCCTAGCATCAACTCTTAATTTAGTAATTTGTTTCTTTACCTTCAACTTACTGTTTATATATTTATAAAATAATCTAGGGTCACTTTCACATTTATTTACTATGTTCTTCTCATAGTTCATTTTAACTTGCCTAATTATGTTAACATATCTATTCCTCTCCTGTTTATATTTATTCCGATTACTCTCAGTGTTCCTTCTTCTTAATCTAGCCCAAGCTGCATCACGCCTACCCAAAGCTCTTTTGCATTTCAAATTAAACCAATCTTTCTGCTTAGTAAAATTTCCAGTTTTATATCTTGGGACAAACATATTGGTTCCTACTCTATAAATTTCGAGGAATCTACTATATTTACCTTGTACGTCCCGTTCCTTCATAAATAAGATTTACGTGATTCACGTGATGAGTTTATTGGACTTCCCATCAACGACTATTTTACACTATACCTGACGTCAACTCGGGTAGTACATTATTGGGGTTGCGGGATATTTTCGAGGGCATTACAATACCTACTGTAAAAAAAATATATATTTTCTCCCCATATGCGGCACCATAGCTATTACATAATACTAGGTTAGGTTAGGTAAGGTTGTTAGGTTAGGCCAATGTCGTTAATGTAGTTTATTATCATTATATTACGTCTTTTACCCAGCAATTTCCCTGATCTTCATAGTTGGTCGGGAAGCTATGCCTTTACAAAGGCGCCTCCCTTTTGTCGCTGTGTACGTGAAACTAGAATTTTACCGGTTAGGCTAATGTCTCTCTGAAACATTGTAAAATCCGGGTCACATCTAGGCTAGATTGATAGACTTTTGTCAGAGGGGGTGGAATGCCCTTATAATCCATTTCCGCATATTGCCACCTATACCACATCACTTACCTCGTCATACCTTCCTGTTAAATACAATAATATTTTGTTTACCTCGTAGAAGTGCAATTATAGAAATTTACCGCATAGTCTACCCTAAAATACAGGTTTTCTCTTATGATCCGCACAGGAAAATTAGAAAACTACTCATAAGCCTCAGTTTATTTTGATTATGTAACCCAGTGAGACTCGGTGAGAGGCACGTGTGCTTTCATGGCCGTGTTTGATGTACTTTTGAGCCATTCAATGCCATTGGTAGACGTTCTAAGCATAAATTACACCAGGCTGAGTGTGCCTTGATACATAGAGAGGCGAAGAACCGGAAAAATAGAGAAAATAGGTTACAGGTAAGACAGGCTGAGCAAAACAACGCAGCTTCTACTTGGGGGTGGCTTGACCTTCCTCAGTGGCGTCCCTGTTTTGGTTTGTTTAGGCCTATTTTGCAGGTTTTACATTATAAGAAGAGACCATAAGGACAAATAAAGGGACATTGTTGACTGGTGAACGGCTATTACAGGACCATTATACTGAAAGTAACAGGTCTAGGCTAGTGATAGTGAAAGAAATGGCAGTGGGTGTGGGAGATGAGTGAATCAAGGATGCAGCAGCAGAGTTGCAGACACTTCAGTAATGTTTCAGGAAATTCAGGGGAATGTGTATTAGGCCTAGCCTAGCCTATGTGTTGAATGTGGGAGCTGGGACAGACTTGCTATAGGCTAGCTAGGCCTAGGCTAGATTTACAAATTAAGTCAGCTGATGAGCCTGATGAACCGTGATTCCGTGAACGACCGCAGGCAGCAGTGCAAGTACTGGTACTGAGCTGGATGATGATGATGTTGAGGGATAGCCTTAAGTATCGGCCTTCCCCAGTTTTCTTTCTTCACTGTAGATGTATTATTTCTTCATCTTACTGGGGTCCTTATTTTCTATAAATTTACATGTTTTCCAAAATATATTGTCACTTTTTGTTTTTTATTTTTATTTTTTTCTAGTATTAGGCTAGAACTTTTCATGTTACACTTTTCTTACTTTCTTTTACATTTTTTATAATATCCTACACAGGCCTAGTTTCCCTTTGGTCAATAGCCTAGGCCTATTTACGAGTCGCACCACAGCTGGGATCTCATTTCTAATGGTAGTTTTGGGTTCCTATCATTCTATGCTTCATTGCTATATCTATAGGCCTATAGGCCTAGGCTAGCCTACTTTTTATCGACAGGATTAGGCTAGGCCTAGCCTAGCCGGTATATATTAAGCAAACCACCCACCAATTTTCATGACAATTTTGAAATGCATGTTGGAATCCCTATAAACTGTACTTCATTTTTATGTAAGTTTGATAATTTGGAAAAATCGATTAACCTCTGAAGTGCGCATGGGGGTAATTGGAAACGTCCCCCTGTGCTGACGTATTTGAGGTGTTTCCGTCACTAAAATATTCATTGTGCCATTAATAGCATTAATACTTATCCATATGCACCTATTATGGGTTGATTATAAAGGTATTAACCTGAAACAACAATAAAACGAGTGAAAACAGCGTTTGGATGGTCAAAATCGGAGATATAGCCCGCGAGTTGTATAATGTAGGGGTGAGGCAAACTGCTTTCCCGCCAATTTCCCCCAAGGCCACTGAGACACAGTCGATCGATACTCTCTCTCTCTCTCTTGCACTCGCTTGCACTCGCTTGCCATCAGTGATGACAACACCCTGCTTGCAACTCACTAATACACTTAGTTACACTTAGTTGTATTCCATCCGTTAGTGACACAGTTGAGCTGGGGCTCCACTGCGACCAGGCAGCTCCCTTTCTTCCACTCTCCATTCCAGAAGTCGGTTGGAGTTGGTGCTGGGGTATCCTGGTGTTGGTGGCCGGTCCGGTATTTTGGCCAGCCACATGTCCAAGTGTTTCTTGAAGGTGTCTGGAGACACCCCGGTCATGTTCCTGAGAGGGGCTGGTATACAGTTGAACAGTCTGGTTCCATTGTATGTAAAGCTGTGATGGATCAGGGATTTGATTTTTTGTGTTGATCCCGGCGTAGTCCTCACATAGCACAGCCTCCCTCGCCTTTGGTGCCGAGTCTCTTGGATGTTTGGATTTGGTACCTTTTTTCCAAAATCTTCCAGACGTAGATGATGATGTATCTCTCCCTACGTCTTTGAAGTGAGTACAGCTGCAGCTCCTTAAGTCTCTCCCAGTAGTTAAAGTGTTGAAACCCATGGATTTTACTGGTGAATGTCCTCTGGGTGGCTTCAATTTCTGTTATTTCTCCTACTTTTTGGGGAGACCAGAGCTGGGAGCAGTACTCCAGTCGTGGTAGGACCAGTGACTTCCACAGTGTTAGCATACACCTCTCATTTCTTGTGTGGAAGGTTCTCAGGATCCAGCCTGCTATTTGTTTTGCTGTTGTTGTGGCTTTGGTAATATGCTGGGAAAAAGTGGCGTCACTGCTCATATTTACTCCCAAGTCCTTCACTGTGTCCTTGGCGGTAATTTCTTGCTGTCCACTTTTGTAGTTGGTGTCGTTTTGTAGTGCTCTCTTGTTCCCGTACCTTAGAAGCTCGAACTTGTCTCCGTTTAGGGCCATGTTGTTTTCTTCTGCCCACTTCAGGATTTTGTCCAAGTCTTGTTGTAGTAGCTGAGCATCATGTTGTGAGGTGATTTTCTTCATGAGTCTGGTGTCGTCTGCAAACGATGTGGCTGTTGAGTGTTCCAGGTCCCTGTCGATGTCTCCTATCATGATGAGGAATAGGAGAGGTCCCAGTACTGATCCTTGTGGTACTCCGCTGATGACCCCACCTGCTTCTGATAGGCTTCCTTGAACCGTGACTCTTTGTTTTCTGTTGGTGATGAAGCTGTGGAGCCATCTTCCAAGGTCTCCCCCTATTCCCAGTGATTTGAGTTTATGTAGAAGGATCCCATGGTCCACCTTGTCAAAAGCTTTGGCGAAATCTAGATATATGACGTCTACATTTTCTCCGTCTTGAATATCCTGTAGGATTTTGTCGTAGTGTGATAGTAGTTGTGAGAGGCAGGAGCGGCCTTTTCTAAAGCCATGTTGCCCCTCGTTGAACGCCTCGTTATCTTCCAGGAAGCTGACCATCTTAGCTCGTATTGTTCTTTCTATGATTTTAATAAGATGTGACGTCAGCACCACTGGTCTGTAATTTTTGGCTATGTCTTTACTACCCCCTTTGTGTATTGGTGTGACATTACCTTCTTTTAGGGATTGTGGTACATATCCAGTTTGGAGGGACTTGCTCCACAGCAGTTTTAGAGGCAGGGCTAGCTGATGTTTGCAGTTTTTTAGCAGTTGGGCATGAAAGCCGTCTGGTCCTGCCGCAGAGTTTGGTCCAATCTTGTCGATGGCTGCTATTATGTCCTCTGTTGATACTGTTACCGAGGAGAGTTGATGTGGTGTCCCTGGAGCGTTGCCAAAGAAAGTCGTTGCATTCTCGATTTTCTTGTCTTCATTTGGCGGGCTGAAGACACTTTCATACTGCTGTTTGAGTATCTTGGCCATTTCAGTTGGGTCACTCTCAAGTTCGCCCGTAGGTTTTGCAAGTGGTCCTATTGTTGAGGTGTTCCTGAGTCTCCTTTTTGCGTATGCATAGAAGAATTTGCTATTTACTCGTATGTTTGCAACTGCTTGGAGTTCTTCGCGTGTTCTTTGCTCTTGGTGTGACTGGATGAGTTTACGTTCAACTTCATCGAGCTCTTCTTGTAGTTTGGTGATATTGTGTGCATAGCTGGTCTTCCTTTGCTTGGCTCTCAAGTACGTCCTTTTCTTCATTAGTATTTTTCTATCTCTGGGAATCTGCTTGATCTGCTTCCTGCTTGATTTGGGTGGTATGGTGTTTTTACAGGTCTTCAGGCATTGTTTCTGGAGGATACTGAGAGTTTCGTCGACGTTTTTATCTTCGAATAGTGCCCTCCAATCAGTTCCTGCCAGTTCTGCTCTCAGTCTGTCCCAGTCTATATCTTTGCTGTAGAAGTTGAGATCTTTCAGAGAGGTGCAGGGTATTTGGCTTGATTCCTGTTGACATCTTCTTGGTGGTGTGGCGGCTGGTGTGGGGGTTCTAACTTTGATGAGGCTGTGGTCGGACATTATAGTTTTTACAGTTTCGTACGAGTGTACCAGGTCGAAGTTGTTGCCAAATAGTAAGTCCAGTGTGTTGTTGCCTCTTGTAGGTTCCTCGATGTATTGCTTCATGTATGCAGTGTCCATGATAGTCATTAGCTCCTTGGCTTGCTGTTTTTCATCCCTGGTTCCTCCATCTATTTTCATGGTTGCCCAATTGATGATGGGCAGGTTGAAATCTCCTGTGATGATGACATCTGTAGCGGGAGTTGGAAGATTTTGTAGGAGTGATTGTATTTTCTCTGTGACCTCCTTGAAAATTTCCCCTGTGGTGTTTGGAGGTCGGTACAAAATTATGATGAGCATGTCGGTTTGTCTTATGTGTACTGCTAGTAGCTCTGTTGTGCCGTTTGAGAATGCAACTAAAGTTTCGGTATTTGCAGCCATATCCTCCCTTAGGTAGAGTGCTACTCCTCCGTGGCTTCTGTCCTCTCTGTCGGCTCTGAATAGAGTGAAATTATGGATATTGATCTCTGCATCCAAAATGTTTTCGTTCAGGTGTGTTTCTGTGAGGGCTAGAAAAATTGAGTTGTCTTCCTCTGCAATTTCTTCCAACATAGGGACTTTACATTGATTGTTTCGTGGGTAAAGTCCTCTGATGTTGCCCACAAAAAAACTAGTTAGTGGTAGTTGCACCTTCCTCTGTGGTTCATGTCTGGCCCCTCGGTTTGGGCTAGGAATCTCTCCATAATGTTAGCACGAAAATATACCTCAGAATAAGGGAATAACAGGGAAAATAGGTGATAACTGAAGGAGAGGAGGAAAGTGGGGAAGGAGGGGAGGTAGAGGACTGAGATTTTGCATGGCCCAGGGGCCAAAAAAAAATAAAAAATTTTTTTATTTTTTTTTCGGTCAAAAGTTGATTTTTTTTTTCACTCACTCATAAGAGTCTCCCCGCAGTTCCCGGGTTAAGGGAGAAAATTAACATTGAAAATTATGTGTAAAAAGTCTCCCATAAACGGCGGCCCGCTATGTTATTGTAGTTTGCGGCCTAATTTCGTCTGTTAATTCACTTTCTCCTTAATTGGACCCCCTATGAAGTACAACAGATTATGATGACATAAGTGACGGGTGTTTAGAGGGGGCAGAACTCCCCCTTCAACATATTACGTGTCTCACAGTAACTTCTATTATATAAACAACCCAAGAATTTTCACAGATATTTTAAATTTCATTTAGGATGTAATATAACCTATACTCCATGTGGTTTTCTTAAGTTGAAAAACAAGAAAACCCGAGCCAACTTGTTTTTTGCGCTTGCTGTCTTTTATGCAGCTGAAAAATCTTAAAATCCGAGCCAACTTTTGCCAAAGCTTGGTTCGGGTTTTATCATTTTGGGGTTTTCTCAAGTTGAAAAACAACAAAACCCGAGCCAACTTTCATCATAAAAGACATTATATCGCCTTTTTATGTCTTTAACCCCACATTTTCCCAGATCTTCATAGCCCTCCCCACTATCGGGCGCCGTGTCTTAAGATCGTTGGATAAAGGGGAAAACGATTTTTGCGGAGGTTGAAACTAATGTCAATCACTATATATTGATGCAAATAAACTAAAACTAAAACAAAAATAATGAAAATAATTGGTGGGTGGTTTCCTTAATATTTTCCCAGATTTGTATGGGAACTGTGTAAGTATCCCACGCAACCATGCCGATAGTTGAAAACTCTCAAAGTCCAACCGCGTGCGCGTGAGCACGCAAAAATCTTTTTTGGGGGGAAATTGCCTTAAATTTTTTACTCTTGTAAAATCCGTTTTCGGGGGCTCTGTAGGACCATTTTTTGAGCTTTTTGATCGGTTTTTCGTGGTTTTTCCTTCATTCCTAACCCATTCGCTATTGTTTCTGGGGATTTTTTTTTTTTAACCCTCTGGGCCTGGGTGGGACTTTTATTACAAACTAGCTGGGGCTCAGCGGGTTAATGACATATATAGCAATGATGTATATGCTCTACCGGACCTATTAGGCCTATAAAGATCGATGGGCTAACTGTCGGTCCAGACCGTCCACAACATCAGTATTACCTAGGTGTCCAGTAACTAAAATCATACCGTAAAATTAACTATTAAAACGTCTGTCCGGGGTCTCTTCAAGTGTTACCCATTAGGACTGACCTCACCAAAACGGTCAGAGGTCAGAAAACGGGGGTCTGCAGAGCGCCGATTGGCCCACACCGGACAGATCCCCCTCACACCCACCCCATCTCGTCATGTATAGGCCAAGCCTAATCCTTGAATTTGTTTAGCTTAGCCTAGCCTATATAAAACTTGGTAAATAAGGCTGCTCTAGTTGTCTTAAAATCAAGAAACCTCCCACGGTGTGAATAGGGTTAAAGCATTAAAGTCTCAGCCATTTGCGTGTATGCCTTCAAGAAAAAAATAGACGAACACCAAGAAAGAACAGGAACACACCGTAACCAGTCCAAGCCGGTGGGCCATTCTATATTCGCCCTTTTTGGGAATAAAGCTCTTATTATCGAGGCTATGAATCTTATACAATGAGCTCTAGTGTATAGTCTTTCATGTACACAAACTAAAATACTAAATTAAGCTCAAATACATGACGAACAAACATAAAACATTTAGAAAATCATCACACCTGTTAGTCAATATGGCAGTCTGCTCGCGAAAGGACGCCAGACAGTATTGCCAATTTGATGTTGCAGATTTCGCTAGATTCACGTTTAAAAGTTGCTAGATATAAAATACTCTATTTGTATATGGAATCATTCATTATCAATAGAATGTTTAAATAAAGTTGACGAACATCACATAAATAAGTTTAAAGTAATAGATTTCCTACCATTAGATAAATATATTTTCGCTAGATATGTAAAAACAACGTTAAAATCTACAAGTACAGCTTGACAACATTGACTAGCTGTATCATCCAATCACCGATGTCGGGGCTTTGGTGGGAATTTTAACACGAATTACAGAGCATTAAACTATTCACTGTATTCATTTCATTTGAGGCCTAGCTAAAGGGATGTTCTTGGGTAGTATGATTTTTGGAATGAAGAATTGAACTTTTTGGTAGGGTAAATCTCGAACCAATGATGCATATAGGGAGTGGGTAAGGACAATTGGAACTCCTGCTGCATCACTTAGCCTGTTTTGCTGATGGGAGGCGTTGTACGTAGCTTTAAAACATGACGTCACTCACCATCTGGACTTTGGACTATCCTAACTACAGGATGTTCGCATATTTCATGTAATATTTGTCTTAATCGTAACTCAGCTCTACATCTCAGTATTCATGATATTTTGAGACAATATCCATATCCAAAAATATATAATCTAGACTATTGATAATTGAGTTGAGTTGGGTTGCGTGAGTTTTGCCTTTAAACCGGCTCCCCCTGATGTATGTGGTCTTGGTCTCTTTATTTCTCTGTATCTCTCATTTCTTTCCAACCAAAACTTATAAATTACTATTTTTGCACTTTCAAAATTGTCCCTTCTTAAAAAGAATTTCCCCGAGTTGATTTTCATCCTCTGGCTGTTGTAGTACAACACTTGTGGCCCTCTCCTCGCTAGACTATTGATAATTTAAATATATTAGCTCGAGTGGATCTTCTTTTCTTGGAGTCGCTGTCCTCGCTTGCGTGGGGACAGCTCGCTTATTTACCGGCTATTTCTCCAGAAAAAGCTATGGCTAGATTAAGATATATTGTAGAAAATTAATAGTCATAGAAGGGATAGTTAACCTCTGAAGTGCGCATGGGGGTAATTGGAAACGTCCCCCTGTGCTGACGTATTTGAGGTGTTCCCGTCACTAAAATATTCATTGTGCCATTAACCTGACAAGCGCGAAATAGACCTAGGGGCTAGGGTAGTTATTTGTGCATTTCTAGCCTTGGATTCTGACAGAATTCGTTATATTTACAATATAGAGCATTATTTGTTTTCGGTATGCTTTTATTTTACATATATGATGTATATATGAACCTTCAAGAGTGCTAAAATAAGTGGGAAAAGCATTTGGGTGGTGAAAAACGAAGATATTGGCCACCCGGTCATAATCTCAGGCGAGAGAGAGCCACAGGCAACCCTCCTCTCTCGCTGTCTGTGAGGTAACTGAGACGAGCGGGGCGGTGTGTGCCGGTGTCTGGGTGTTACATAACGATCTTTTCTGCAACCCACTTGTGCTACATTATCGCGGGAGAAAAATAACCGATAAATGATGATAATAAGAGGAAAAATAGGTGATAATTGAGGAGGGGAGGGAGGGGGGAATAAGGAGGGGAGGGGGTGGGTGAGATTTACATGGATGAGTACTGGAGGGGAATTATCTCGCCTAGAGACAAATTCCTTTGTTTTGATAGGCCCTTTTTTTTTTTGGAAGGCTTTTTTTATGGTCTTGCTTCCGTGAGGCCTATCGCGTTCCCTATAGGAAGCCTTCCGTGAGGCCTATCGCGCTTGCCGGGTTAATAGCATTAATACTTATCCATATGCGCCTATTATGGGTTGATTATAGGTATTAACCTGAAACAACAATAAAACGAGTGAAAACAGCGTTTGGATGGTCAAAATCGGAGATATAGCCCGCGAGTTATATAATGTATGGGTGAGGCAACCTGCTTTCCCGCCAATTTCCCCCAAGGCCACTGAGACACAGTCGATCGATACTCTCTCTCTCTCTTGCACTCGCTTGCCATCAGTGATGACAACACCCTGCTTGCAACTCGCTAATGTTAGCACGAAAATATACCTCAGAATAAGGGAATAACAGGGAAAATAGGTGATAACTGAAGGAGAGGAGGAAAGTGGGGAAGGAGGGGAGGTAGAGGACTGAGATTTTGCATGGCCCAGGGGCCAAAAAAAAAATAAAAAAATAAAAAAATAAAAATAATATTTTTTTTTTTCGATGTCAAAAGTTGATTTTTGTCTCCCCGCAGTCCGCCGGGGGAACTCTTAAGAGTCTCCCCGCAGTTCCCGGGTTAAAGAAAAGTAATGAAGGAAAAAGCTTAAGCGGAATATCAACCGTGGTGATCGTCACCTAAACATCTACAAAAAAAAAAAAAAAAAAAGTACTGTCCCTCTTCTCCACCTCTTTACTATTTAATCTCATAAATCTTCCTCCCCTCCTCTGATCACCTTCTCCCACCTCACCCTATTCTACTCTATTTATTTTTATCTTCTGCCAAACCTGCTCCAGGAAGCTTTTCACTACCTTCATTCTTTTCTCCACTTCCTCGTCTCCCCCCTCTTCTGTCCCTAGACCTAACACAAACTTTACTCCATCCTCCTCCTCGTCTTTCTGTTCTTCCCATTCCCTCTCCCCCATCAATTGACCACTTGCGAGTTTGAGGCTATAAGGAAGATGGTGCCATAAACATCGGTATTAAACAGAAATACAATAATAAAGTACAGTAGATGCCTAATGGATAAAACGTATGTTAAATTTAGTTGTACAGTATGTATTTATGAATGTACTATAACACACATTTTAGCTGGTAATTCTGCTAAATATCAATATAAAAAACTCCAACTTCCTTATAGAACGAAACTCGCAAGTGGTCAATTGTTTAAACTCTTCCTCCAACCTATCTCTCTCCCCGTCATACCACTGGCACTCTGTCACTATATGTTCTATCGTCTCCTCCAGTCTCATCCCTCCCACCACACACTTCAGACACTCTTTCACTCCCCGATTCCACCTCCATGTTCTTCTATTTGTCTCCAATGCCCCAGCCCTAGCCTTAAATAATAATTCAGCTCCCCAACTTCCGTAGTAGAACTCCTCTTTTCTCGGCCTCCCCTTGCTTTTATATCCTTACCAGTGTACTTTTCTTTTCTTCGATTATGATATTTGTGAGAGTTGAGCAGTCGATCGATCGAATCTCTCCAGTTCTTCAAACATTTGTGTTTACCTTTAAGCAATATTTATTAAGTAATCTTTATTATCATGTCTTCTTTAGCATTTTCACACATCAAATCACATACGAAAAATCACGAAATATAGAGGGTGCACTAGATTCCAGCACAACAAGAAGTAATTGGCTTGGTTTTTGGCGGGGGCCGCGGGGCTGTGTTTACCACAGGTGGTGGAAACCAAATTTTGTGCACTCAAGTTAGCAACATGGAGGTAACTTTCAGACCTACAAACGCGCAGATAGGCGGCCATTTTTCTGCCAATGCAAGTGCGCCACCAAAATGACACTTTCGCTGGCGAAATTGGCGTTTTGCGCAAGTGTATGCGAAAGTGCCCAGTTCTGATTATAGGCACATGCAGCCATTCAAATATATATTCCATACACAAATTGCACTAGTTTTTATGTCACATTATCTTCAATTATTTATCACTGAAATGCATTGGGCTTGTATTTTATCCCTTACACACATTCTACTGATTGGCACTAAGTCTTAGAATATATATTCACTGGTAAATATTCTTATATTTTAATACATACTGTATATATTTACATGTCTTTACATGGGGTTTGGGAGGGGGCTGTGAAGGCGTGGGTGACCTACTTTCAGTGCTACCGTTTTTTGTTTTGGCAAGTCTATACAGTATATACAGACCTAGTACTGGGCGTGACAATACCCTGGGCAGGGCCGAAGGTTGAGGCAAGAACTGCTACACTGCAGCACCAACAAAGAAGTGATCAAGGGCGAAGAATGAGAGATCAGGACTAAAGAAGAACAAAATCACAGTCAGATGCAAATAAATGCACTACTGAGTGGAATCGAGTCAGCTCCTGCTGCATCAGCGACTAAAGAGACAAATCAGGTTAGGAGCCAACAACCTAGCTAGGCCAGGGAGACATATGATATAGGCCGCTCGAAGGACAACCGAATGAGAGAGAATAAGAACAGAAGGGAAAAAACATAGAAAGAGGAATGAAAAACTACGCAAAATTAGTCAAGCCGACGACGAAAGCTCGAAAGGAGAGGGAAATAACCATAACCCTCCCCAATCAAGCTCCAGTCGCCGGCCCCGAAGCCCCCCAACCGCGACAAGGAGCATAGTACCAGGTGGGTAAACTTGTATGTATAGTTGATACTCCTTTGGTATGATAGCAGTAACTTAGTATAGGTGAAATTTTATGTAGTTTATTTCAAAATCTTGTATTCATGCAATTGTTCATTTACCTATAGGTTGCACCAACGAACTTGACAATTTTCTTGACCCTTTAACTTCTCATAACTCAAACTGAATGAAAGCAATCGAGCTGACATTTCTATCATTAGGGAAGAGCCCACCAGGAAATAGGTGTGGATATTTACAGCCAGTTTGCTCTAGGCCCTTTTGAGTTATGAGAAGTTAAGGGGTCTAGAAAATTGTCAAGTTCGTTGGCGCTACCTATAGTACAGAGCACTGTGAATGGAAGGTAAAACACCATCATTTAAATATAAAATGTATTACACTACAGGTACACTTATGGAACAAGTCGCATTAAACTGTCATTACTGTCTAGTAGTTATTATAGGTTAAGTGGTTTAACCTATTCAGTACCGGTGACATCCTTTTCATTATATTCTGGCAACTACAGGTACTGTATTAGACAATTTTATTCAGTTACTATTAGACGATTTTATTCAGTTTGAAAAGGGCCTCCAGCAATTAACAGATCCTTTTTTAAGCGGCACAAAATAATCTAAATATAGCTAGAATAAAACTTGAAACACGTCGCTGGTACAGAAGGGGTTAAATTACATATGCTGGTTACAATTATTCCCAGATAATTATACTAAAATATCAAGATTAGAATAGTATAAAACACTTACCTTTTACATAATCACATTGCAGTATAAAATAATCTACGTCAGCCTTCCTCCCCGTGTTTACTCCACCACACGGGGAGGGCGATTTACAGACATTTTGAGGCTACATTCTTTACTCAAGATGCGTCCCACCTGGGCGAGACTTAAGGGGGTAGGGTTTAGTTTATTAATTTATGTACAATATTTGTTATTGTTTTAGTTTCCTCCATTCACCTTCATCAAGTTTAATAAATTATCCTGAAGATCCCCCTTAGAGATAAATTTGTAAAAATTTTGGTACAAAAATGTCCCGGCCGAAGGCCATTTACTCAAAAATGTCAGGCTTGCTTTCGCTCGCCTCACCTAAATAGAACAAAAGGTCTTAAAAATCTCTTAAAATCGCCACGATAATGGAGCGAGTGTCATAAAATCTCAAAACTAATGGGGGCTAAACTTGAAAGAGAAGAAAAACCAAACCTCCAACTTAAATAAAGACATCTATGGCTGCCACTTCACTGTTCAAATCCCTGTACTACAACCGCTTTAAAAATACCATGTACTAATCTAATATGATGATGTCATCAGAATCTCCACCTTTGTTCTGTGGTGGTTTGGGCTGCATGGGTTTGTTGGGTGTGTGGTGCCTGAGGTGTGAGGGGCGCACCTGTTGTCCGGCCCGTGGACCACCTCGCCCGGGACTGGTCATGGGTCGCAGAATGGAAGGTGATGGGAAGCGTTGTGGACCTTGGCTAGGGAGTCGGATGGGCTGGGGACGTATCTGACTCCCTACTGATAATGGTTTCTTAGTCATGGGTCTCAGTAACCCTGACATATTGCTGGAGGTAGATGATCCTGAATTATAAGCCAGTTGCATCAGTTGTGAAGTGCTCAACTGCGCGATCTGTTTGGTGCTTGCTGTGCTGATAACCCCTCGTCCCTCTCCCCTTATAACTGATGCACTTACACTCGGACCCCCTCGCCCTCTACCACCACCACCAACACCCGCGTTACTGCCTCCTAAACCAAGAGAAGCTTGAAATGCTCCTAAATAAGATGATGATGTTGACGATGATGAAGGCGGCGTTGGCGGAGTCGTGGTTGTTGGAGTTCTGACAGGTGATACGATAGGTTTGGCTTTGACTCGTGGTGCGGGAGTGATGGTCATGCCCTTGGGTAGAGGTTTACTGCCCTGACCTAACACCGATGCCTGACTTACATTGGTCTTACCCGAGGCTCCGGGCAGTGGGGAAGAGGGGCTACTACTTTTCATCAACTCAGCAGCTACCTTCCTCATAGGACTGGACAGACCATCTAAAGCCGAGTCGGTGGTCTGTATCTTGGCTGGTCGAGCCTGAGCCTGCAACTGAGGGCGAGGACCAGACCCTTTAATAGGAGTGTCACGTGGCCGGGTCAGAGTGGTTCCAGCTGGTAGTTTAGGAACAGAGCTGTTAACCTGAGATGTGGAGGTATTGGTGGATGGGGATGAGGTGGTCTGAGGCTTGATAGAAGAGATACTACTTGAGGTAGGAACTGAAGGAGCACTGCTGGTGTTATTTGAAGAACTAGGGGCAGTAGTAGTGGAAGTTGATGTGGGCTTATTTGAAGCAGCTGGACGAGACACTGAAATCACTGATATACCGGTATCACTTCTACCCTGCATAGTTGATGAACCCGATGTCTTCACTGGACTGACTGTGACTGACATATTTGGCTTCAGTGGTGAATTGCTTGTTGGGTTATTTGTCTTTGCAGAAACAGATGTGATAGAAATACCATGAGCTTGAGACCTTGCTGCCAAAGAGCTTAAATTTGGTCTGATTTGATTGGAACCACCTCTTGGTGCTCCGGTCATTTGCGAGGGTGTTCCACGACCCATGGCATCACCTGCTCCTATCATTCTGGGAGGTGGTGGCAATTTACCTGTTGACGTGCTGACCTGAAGAGAGTTGTGGAAGTACTGCGAGACGCTGGGGATACGTAGGTACTTCATCAACTCCTGTGTACAGTACTCCAGTTCTTTCTGATGAGTATAAACAGCTGCTTGGTCCAGAGTCTTGGCATTGATAGTCTGCAGGCGGAACAGATTCTCATAGAGTTTGTAAGCTTCTTGAATGGCCTTGAGGTTGGATGGCCCCCTGTTGGTGACAAAGGATCCCCGACCACGGCCTCTTCCTCGACCACTACCAGGAGGTCTACCACGACGACCTATCACCGGTACATCTGGTCTACCGGCACTAGGACCACGCTGAGTCATCCCACTACCACCAACACTACCACCAACTCTACCACCAACTCTACCACCAGAGGGCGTAACAGTTGTGATGCGGTGTTGAAGGTGTTGGTTCCTGGTACAGAAAGCATCGGCTTCCCGGAGAATGTTGGCTCGGTTGTCCTGCTTGATATCTCGGTAGACGGCATACGTGTCACTCAGCATCTTGGCCAGGTGGGACTCTGAGCCAGGCAGGTGTTTGCTGATCTGCTTGTAAGAACGGAACACATCCAGGAGGAATATCATCCGCCGGTTGCCGTGGATGGTTGACAACTCTTTGAACAGAACCTTGTACTTGTCTTTCATAGCCTGTAAGCCTACCTGAGTGGCATGTTCAGAGAGCAATTCTCTTTCATTGTCACGGAGATATTTCTTGTCTTTCTCCGGTGAGTTCTTGAGAGCAAGAGCAATTTGCAAAATGGAGTAGAAATCTTTAATTTGTGGGAGAACATCCAGGGTGAGTGAAACACAGCGATACATGTGAGCAGCAAAACTACCGGGACGATCCACCTCATCATTGGGGATCCGCCAAACACCGTGGAAGAAGTTGCAGTTTCTTGGTTGCTGAATCCATACCTTGCGCTCATAAAACAGTCCGTTGACGGGCATGTAACTCACCCTCTGCCAAAAGTCACACCCAAGCATGTAATTCCTTGAGCGGTTACAGTCCTTGTAGAACTTGGATGTGTTGTAATACTGAGCCAGGCGGTACAGAGCCTTGTAGTGCTGGGGGAAGCGAAAGAGGCACAGCTTGAGGGCACTAATACACTTCCCAATGACCGCCAGGTGATCGTGTTTCTCCACAACCTTCTCCTCGACCACTTGGATGTCGTCATCGCTGTCTCTTTTATCCTTGTCTGCGGTGGATTCCTTGCCCTTATCCGCACCTTCTTCCCCGGTTTCTTTTCCCTTTCCACCTTTTTCAATTGCCAGTGTAATAGCCTTGTCTAGTATTTCATTAAGTATCTCTTTCACAAAACTTTTGGTATCATCACATTTCTCTTCATCATTAGGGTTCTTGTTAGATTCCCCCTGGTTATCCTGATCCTCCTGATTCTTCTGAGTGGTATCTTCAGTGGGGTTCAACTCACACAAAATATCCCCATCTAGGGCAGCAGCTTCTTCATCTTCCCCGGACTTCCACTCCTTACCACACGCAAACGACCCCTTAGCAAACTTCTCCAGCATTGAGGTGAATATCTGGGTGGTCTCCTGTTCCACACTCTTACCTTCTCTCTGCTGCAGGTACTTGAGGATGTAGGCATGAGCTCGGTAGTACATCTCCAGGGCTTCCACTGAGTACTCTTGGGGACTGTTGTAGTTTATTTTGTTGGGGTACTTGGCTTGGATTTTGTGTAGATGTTCACTGGCTTTCAGATAGTGTTGCAGGATGGTCTCGGGTGGCTTAGTCTGTTTCTCGGCCACCTTCCCGAGCATGTAGCAGTGTAACCATCGCTCGTCAGGCAGTCCTTCATCGTCCCAGCCTTCCTCCTGTATCTTCCACGCCTGGGTGAAGCACTCCTCCGCTCGGTTCAACATCTCGCCCTTCAGTTTCTCGAGCATCTCAAACGTCTCGAGGCTAATATCCGGGTTGAGGTCCTGCTTGAGGAGTCGCGAGGCATGAGAGTGAACCATATACACCAGACCCCCACACTCCACCCAGAGGTTAATGTGGTACTGGTCCAAGTGGAGGGCTTGGTTGAGGCAGCGTACACCGGCCTGGGCCAGAGAAAAGAACTCCTCCTCGTCTTGTATCACCTCACAGGAGTTCAGTTGGGTTTCCAGTATAGCCTTCATGCCCAGACCGATAGGAGCCCAGGATTCCAGTCTCTCCGGGTTGAAGGTCAGATCCTGTTTATAATACTTGATGGCTTTATTCCACTCTTTGTTCTTGAAGTAATAGTCTCCCATGAGGTAGAACAAGTCTCGCACCGCATCGTTGGGAGGCATGATGGATGAGATCTTACACTCCTTCTCCTCACCCTTAATATAAGCCTCCACAGCATCCAGCCTCTTGTCTGGTTGGGACTCCTCCGGGAACAAGCTCATGATCCTGCAATAACGCAAAGGATTCATTAATTTAAAGTAAATTTATTTTTCAATAAGTAGTTTAACCAGACCATCGAGTCACACAATGAGACTCTTAATGGGCTGACCTTGACAATACATAAGTTAAACCTTTCAGCAAAATGACGTCTTCGTTCACATTATTCAAGACAATTTATTCAGATCTATTGGAAATATCTACGGTAGCTAAATGGTTCCACGTCATCTCAACCAGTAGACCATTTCAACCAGTAGCTCTCAACCAAGACCAACCAAATCAGTGCCAAAATATAGTACTAACCTAACCTACTGTAACCTAATCTAACCGTATTGGTTGATTTGGTACTGGTTGAGAGCTACTGGTTGAAATGGTCTACTGGTTGAGTTGACCGGTCACCTAGCTAAATGGTTAATTGAGATCAATTTGATCACTTTAATTCCTCAAGATTCTTTTTAAAATCAATATTATCTAGTGCTTGTCCCACTAAGATGAAAAAATACCATCATGCTGAAAGGGTTAAAGAGATGATTAAGTTGGAGAAGCATTGTCTGCTCATGCGAAGTGCCATATCTTTTAGCTAACTTAATTATGTTCAGAGACTAATGTTGTTAAAGAAAACACCAGCTACATTCATATTAGTTTTCACTAACCCACCAATTACAAATTACAAATAAACCTAACTACTGTAATGAAATCAATGAAATTATATTTTTTCCACCAACCAACTTCACCTCTAAACTCAATTAATGAAATCAACAAATTCATGTGGCACTCCAAGGACTCGAACCTAGGATACTCACATCGAAATTCCGCGCACTTATGCATTACGCTATCAAGACAGTTATAATGAAGACATGTGGTACTCCAAGGACTCGAACCTGGGATACTCACACCGAAATTCCGCACACTAAGCATTACGCTATCAAGACAGTTAAAGGTTTATGCACAAGCCTACGATATATTATGGATTCTCGAATACTGCATATTAATCTAAGCATGTACAGTCGCGCTAATAAGTGATGTCTCGGCACCAAGTATATTTTGATCCATAATTGGTTGCAGCAATATCTAAATTTAATTTATTCATTTCGAGGGGGATATACAAAGTTACAAACCTATTTCTGCACTTACCCACCCTATTCAACATCTGGCAGACATTATTACAGCACAGAGCAAGCCAATTATAAGGACAGCTAAGACATGAATCTTTTATTTCATAAATTTTATTTTAGTAAGCGTTTTTTCCATATAGCGATTTTGATACGTTGTTTTGACTTTATATTGTCTTTGTCCCAGTTTTGGTTTGTTTGGTTTGCAAGCTTTACATTTTAATTAGCGCGACCGTACATACCCCTGGATCCAACCACCTTGATGATGATGCAGTTTATAATGTCGTACACTACCTTGACTGACAAACCAAACTAACCTCTTATACAGGGCCGCCACGTCATCAGTGATGGAAGAGATCTGCGAAGACTGGAAATCCGGCACTTGTGGTGGACAGTAGAAGCGATACAACTGCAGAGCTAGGTCCCAGGAGAGTGTTATCTGATCCACACCATGGTCACGTAGATGCTTGTGCTGCAAACATTGAACAAAATAAATAATTCATCCATGGGAGAATAGATAAATTACATATTATTTTACCAGTATATTTTTTGTAGACTGTCAGCCTTTATATTACAGTTTGGTACAGTTTCCTGCACAAGTTACATTCCTCTCTGAGATTATATTTATGGAAGTTGTTTTGTTGTTGTCGTTCCCTAAACTGCCTGGCCGAACAGCCCTGAGTCCCTAAGGAGGGCCATGGCTATGGTCGGATTTTCCCACAGAGCTCTCAAAGAGTACAAAGAGTGTAGATTATGTGAAATGCAGTCTTCTACGATGTGTTTAATGGTTTGGGGTGCTGTGTTACATCCAGGGCAGATGTCGTCAACGGAGTCATCCAGTCTCTTCTGATAGCTCAGAAGAGCTGGATGGTGTCCACATTTCAACCTGGCCAGGTAGACTCTGTCCTCGCGAGGAAGGGAGGATTCAGAAGGATAGATTTTGGGAGGTAAAGATAATATAATTGAATTTTTGGGTGTAGTATCTTATTCAACCGTTGCATAAGAAGGTAAATAAACCACTGCATATTATTAAGGAACTGTCCTAATTAGAAATTACTTTTTTGACTATCAATAATAAATAAAATCTCAGATAGGAACAGAACTTGTGCAAGGAACTTTAAACGTGGAACTTTAATGGAAGTTGTCAAACCTTGGACTTCTTTGATGGGTGAGAGTAGAGGCAGAAGGTGACTTGTTCCAGTGTGTGATGCAGCAGTTGTTTATGTTGTGTGTTGAGTCCACGCTGACCCTCCCCTGTTAACACATCCAGGCAGTACAACAAGAACACTCCCTCATCATAACAGCACCACGAGTGTCTGGGGAACAGTAATAATGTGGCATAACATAATATTATTTCTACATCGTTCTTAACACCAATAATCCCCCAAATGAAATTAATGAAAGCATGCAGAAAAAAATAAATAAATAAAACTGGGGTGGGTGCCAAAGTATATACATACATACATGCAATCCTCCCAGGATTCGAACCTAGGAAAACTCATACAGAACTTACACGAGCTGTTGCCACTTCTGACCATGAGAGGGCTCCCACCCCACTTTAAAGGGAAGGTGTATACCTCGTGTGTTAGGAGCGCGATGACCTATGCCTCTGAGACGTGGCCGGTTAAAGCGGAGGATGTCAATAGAATGGAACGGAATGAGAAGAGAATGGTGAGATGGATGTGTGGGGTTAATCTTAGGGACAGGGTATCGAGCGAGGAATTGAGAAGGCGTCTGGGCATTAGGAGTATCAGTGAAGTGATGCGCACGAGCCGACTTGGTTGATTTGGACATGTGGAGAGAATGGATGATCAGAACTGGGTGAAGAAATGCCGGACTGTGAACTTGGGGGGAGCTGCGCGTAGGAGTGGACCTAGAATGACGTGGGCTCGGGTACTCCGGTCCGATCTCAAAATAAAGAACTTGACAACAGAGGCAGCTCTTGACAAGGCCGCCTGGAAAGCTGCCATTTAGGACGTGAGACTGTAACCACAGTTTCTGTGGACAAACGGTCTTTAAACTTGTATGTATGTATGTATGTATGTAAACATTACACCATCAAGAGTTATAAGACAATTCTATAACATAGAACCTTATAATATAATTCCCTATTTACCTTGCGGGGTTTTTCCGGCCATCTATCAATGGCCTTGGTGAGAGCTGCTCTCCCTTATTAGTTGTTGTTGTTGTTCCCCAGGCTGTCTGGCCGAACAGCCCCAAGGTCTCGAGCAAGGCCAAGGCCATAAACGAGCGCCCCCACAAAATCCTCCCTGCTTACCACTAACAAAGCCCGGGTGACCGAAGCCACTCCAAGGCAGGGAGCTGAGGAGGGTGCGGAAATGCCCGGGAAACCAAAGCCCCACCCAAGGCCCTGTGCCCCTCAGCAATTATGAAGGGAAAGTTGAGGGGTAAGGGAAAAATGTGACACTTTGGCTCCCAATCTGCCAACTTCTAGGTTGGGAGTAGGGAGGTCAATCCACGGAAAAGACGCCGCCACTTGAGATCTAGAAGATATATAAGTAAAAGGAACAGTCAGAGTAAGCTATGGGTATGGCAGAGATCGCTCAGTTCTCACTCGGATAGACCAGCCCATCACCACATGACTAGAACCCAATCCTCTCAGCATCAGCTAGGAAAGGCCCTAGAAAGCCGCCTTTGGCGGGGGGATAGCTCCCCTATTTCAACTCCTTTCGGGGTTGGGCACCCGCCCTCCCTTATTAGTACATCCAGACAGTAAAACACAAAAACTCCCTCATTGTTGTTATAATACTATAATACAACAATAATATGAGTGGAGACAATGTGAGAAGAATTCACCAAGTTGTTCCATTAACATATTACTGATTAATAGATAAAAAATCAGAAAACCACTCCCTAAAAAAATGAAACATGCCATATTTGTTTAAAATATAGTATAACTTAACTCAATGACTGTGGGCAACTATATAAAAAATACGGACATCACTGCGGCAATTGTCATATGACATCGCCGAAAAAATTAGTAATACAAAGCCTGGGAGGCAAGCAAGCGAGTCTAAGCAGCGCGGGTCCGTTCCATCCATCGCAAGCCGTGTCTGGCCGAACACTAGCGTAAGTGGAAGACATCTCCAGCTCCCTTACAGACTTGGGCATATCGAAAACCGCTCAAACTCGCTAATTTTTACCGATTTAGCCTCACCTGTGCAATATCGTTGCACGGCAACCAGTGGTCGTACAGACATGATTCAGGTGTTATTGGAAAGGTCTAGTCCTCTACCTTCAGGGATATATCATTGAAATATGTTCTAGCTCTTGTTTATAAATGAAAACGTGCAGGGAATGAAGGTAACTTTTAGTCCAAAACCCCCGTATGGTACAGTGGTGACCAAGTAATTGTCACAGTGATAACATGATGGGGCATTGTTGTGGCAAGACTTTGTTTGTACTGTGCTGCAGTAAAGACTGTAGCCATCGTGTTATGATTGCTGTGCACTGTGTGCAGTACTGTGATTGTAACATGGAAGCCACATTCACTGTGGACGGTTGCGGTCTTTAAACCTGTATGTATGTATGTAATTGCCGCAGTAATTGTGTTAAGGAACTTTAGTTGTCATTGCAATACTGTTGTCACTCGTCCAACAAATCAATAACAAATTATTAATAACAATGCACTTACTTGCCGAGCTCGTCATGTGCAGTGATGAGGAAGAGAGTCGATGGGTACAACATGACCGGATCTTTACTCTCACCAGAAGCTTCCGGCTCCGGGCTGACCACCTTGCCCTCCGCACCCTTCACACCATTACCACCATCAACAGAACCGGTTGTGGCAGCTGGTTTCTCTATAGTCTCAGATGTGCCGCCAACTTCCCGCTCCGTCACTTTCTCCGACATGCCTGCAACATATAATATATTTATCACACCAATATTATAATTAAAATGTAAAACTTGCAAAACAAACAAACCAAACCGAAACCGCACAATATAAAGACAAAAGAACTTATCAAAATCACTGTGTGGTAATAATGCATTGAAGATTTAGAAAAATATTATTATGAAACAAAATGACACAAAACCCCCACATAGAATGTACATCACTATATGAGCAAATGAATTTGTTTCCCAAGCAAACTAGTTGCACATTTATTAAAGTACAATTGTCATATTCAAGGAATTAGTCAATGTGGGAAGTTCAGGACATTCTATCTATCTATCTATTTACTCAGGCCCATTCCCCATTTTTTATATACAGTATATATATTTTTTCCAGGACATGTCTTGATAGCGTAATACATGAATGCACGGAATTTCGGTGTGAGTATCCTAGATTCGAGTCCTTGGATTGCCACATGTATCTGTTGAGTTCATTAATTGAGTTTAGAAGTAGAGTTGGTTGGTGAAAACATATAAATAACACAAGACGGACCTTGGGATTCTTTCATTTCCTCCTCCTCCTGCCGGGCAAGTTGCTCCTGGTAGGCTAAGATGCGGTGTAGTAGGGTCCACGTGGAGAGAGTCTCGAAGGGCAGGACCTGGGCATTGGTGGGCTTCTCCAACTGTATCACTAACATGGCTATCACCGTCTGTACCAGCTGAACCACTCTCTCTTGCTCTACCTCACTCACTGTAAATAAAGGGTAATTTTAATTTCTAACATCAGTAATACTTAAATCACCATCTGCATTTAAAATTTCCAATATAACAATTAATCACTATAGGTAGCGCCAACGAACTTGACACTAATCTGACCCCTTAACTTCTTATAACTCAAAATGAATGAAAGCAATCGGGCTAAAATTTGTATCATTTGGGAAGAGTCCACCAGTAAATAGGTGTGGATATTTACAGCCACTTTACTCTAGGCCCTTTTGAGTTATAAAGAGGTCAAGAATCGAGATTTTTGTCAAGTTCGTTGGCGCTACCTATAACATGGCTATGGCTTTTTTCCTTTGCCCCTCAACTTTCTCTTCATAATTGCTGAGGGGCACAGGGCCCTGGGTGGGGCTTTGGTTTCCCGGGCGTTTCCGCACCCTCCTCAGCTCCCCGCCATGGAGTGGCTTCGGTCACCCAGGCTTTATTGTGGTAGGCAGGGAAGGTTCTGTGGGGGTGTTCGGTTATGGCCTTGGCCTTGCTCGGGGCCTTGGGGCTGTTCGGCCAGGCAGCTTGGGGAACAACAACAACATGGCTATCACCATCTGTACCCTTCTCTCTTGCTCTACCTCACTCACTGTAAAAGAACTGATCAAAATCACTACATGGAAATAACGCATTGAAGAAATATATGTATGTATGTATTTACTCAGGCCTATTCCCCACTTTCCCAAAACAAAAACAAAAAATCTGGGGGTGGCCGACTCGAGACAGAGCCCGAATAGGGACAACATAACAGAAAACAATGAACACAAAAACAAATTACAAATTCATACAAAACAATATTATAGTGCAAGGTGTCAAACGAAAGCAGAGTCCATTATATTTAGTCTTTAGTATTGCACATATAAAGATACAATTACGGTTTACAACTCATATCATGACTTTGGAAGTGATAAAATGGTGAAAAGCAATGCTATTTAATGTTAATTTTCTTGTATTCCTTCTCATATTGTCCTTGGAACTGATAAAATGGCCAAAAACACTGCTATTTAATGTTAATTTTCTTGTATTCCTTCTGATATTGTCTTGATGGCCTAGTTCTTAGTGTGCGGAATTTCGGTGTGAGTATCCTAGGTTCGAGTCCTTGGAGTACCACATGTATTAATTACTTTCATTGATTTCATTAGTTGGGTTTATTTGTAAATTAATTGGTGGGTTGGTGAAAACAAATACTGTATGAATTTATTCAAGTCTTCCATAATATGACTCCGGTTTGAGACCCTGTAATTATGTGACACTGACCAATGTGAACATGACACTCCAGCGTAATATTGATGGTGTCGGCGATCTTCATGACAGTCTTGGCCCAGCGGTTCTTCTCCTCCACGGCCTCCGCTCTGTTGAACCTCATCAGAGCCTCGGCCATACCCTGCGCTCCCCAGGTCAACACTCCCTGGAGGGGGGACAGCAAGGGATATCATTTTTGTTTTATTAAGCATTATTTCCACATAGCGATTTTGATTAGTTCTTTTGCGTTCATCTTGTGTCGTCCCAGTTTTGGTATGTTTGTTTTGCAAGTTTTACATTATAATAGATTTTTTAAGCTGCCGTAAAATTAAATTAATTAAAATGTAGAACTTGCAAAGCAAACAAATCAAAGCAGGAACTGCACAATATAAAGACCATATAAGTTATCAAAATCACTGTGTGGAAATAGGCCCAATGTATTGAAGATTTAGCAAAACAATATTATGAAATATAATACTTTATATATCTGTTAACTTCTTTAAATATAATACTTTATATATCTGTTAACTTCTTTAAATATAATACTTTATATATCTGTTAACTTCTTTAAATATAATACTTTATATATCTGTTAACTTCTTTAAATATAATACTTTATATATCTTAACTTCTTTAAATATAATACTTTATATATCTGTTAACTTCTTTAAATATAATACTTTATATATCTGTTAACTTCTTTAAATTTATTATCACTAAGTTTAAGTTTAAGTAATGGGGCAAGCGGCTTAAAATCTCAAAACTAATGGGGCTAAAGATGAGGGAGAAGGGGCTCCAGAAAAACCAAACCTCCCCTTAATCTTATTTTCACTAAGTTTGAAGTACTAAATTAAGAGTTGATGCTAGGACGTATGAAAATGTATCGGACATGTGCGAGGTAATGAATAACAAATTGGGGTCAGTTTTTACTAGAGAGGAAGGTTTTGACGAACCACAGGTGGGAGTACTGGAGAGTGGTCTTAGTAAGATTGAAATAACTAGAGATGAGCTGTTATCTGCGATGAGAGGACTTGAAGTAAGGAAAGCTATGGGACCGGATGAAGTGTCTGCCTGGGTTTTAAAGGAGTGTGCAGAGCAATTAGTGGAGCCAGTGAGGGACATAATTCAAGCTTCCTTAGATAAAGGACAGGTTCCTGTTGAATGGAAAAGAGCTAATATCATTCCGATATACAAGAATGGAAACCCTGAGGACCCTCTAAACTATAGACCAGTTTCACTTACTAGTATTGTATGCAAGATTTGTGAAAAGCTAATTAGGAAGAGATGGATGAAAATGTTGGAGAGAAAGAAGATAATAACCCCAAAGCAATTTGGATTCAGAGAAGGGACATCTTGTGTTACCAGTTTGCTATGTTATTACAGTAGGGTGATAGATGTACTCCAAGAAAGAGGCGGATGGGTGGACTGCGTCTACTTAGACCTTTCCAAAGCATTCGATAAGGTACCACATAAGAGATTGTTATCTAAGCTTGAGACGCTAGGATGTGTCAGGGGGAGTTTGCTGAAATGGATGGAGAGCTATTTAACAGATAGGGAAATGAGGACCAACATTAGAGGAACTTACTCATCGTGGCGGAAAGTTGAGAGTGGTGTGCCACAGGGATCTGTGTTGGCACCTCTCATGTTCCTTATGTACGTGAATGACCTGCCGATAGGCATAAACTCCTACATGTCAATGTTTGCAGATGACGTAAAAATTATGAGACAAATAACAAATAAAAGTAGTTGTGAGGAGCTGCAAGGGGATTTAGATAAAATATACGAATGGAGCACCAAGTGGAAAATGAAATTTAATATAAGTAAATGCCATGTGTTAAATATGGGAAGTGTGAATAGACCAAATTGGGAGTACAGGATGGGAGATAATATAATTAGCAAGGCCGAAAAAGAAAAGGATTTAGGGTTGATTATACAAGATAATTTGTCGCCAGAGAAACATATTAACAAGCTCTTTAGCGGAATGTATGCAATGGCCGGGAATATGAAAGTTGCTCTGAACTACTTGGATGAGACCATGGTAGCGAAAATTATGAAGAGTATGATTAGACCAAGATTGGAGTATGCAGCAGTGGTGTGGTCCCCGCATCTAAAGAAGCATATTCACAAGTTAAAAAGAATCCAGAGAGCAGTTACTAGATTGGTTCCAAGTCTCAGAGAGCTGCCATATGAAGGGAGGCTAGACAAATTAAATCTACCGAGTCTAAAAGAGAGGAGAGAGAGGGGAGACATGATAATGATGTACAAATGCACCCGGGGGCTGGAGAGGCTGCATAGGGAGGATATATTAATTATGGATACAGGAATAACTAGAGGCCACAGCTACAAAGTAAAAAGACCTACCTGCAAGAACGATATCAGGAAGTTTAGCTTCCCCTATAGATGTATTGACAAATGGAATGGGCTGGAGGAGGAGGTGGTAGGGGCAAGGAATATCCATATTTTCAAGAAAAAATTGGATAAAAAGTAGACTGAGAGACGGGACAACACGAGCTTAGCTCAACTCCTGTAAACTACAATTAGGTAGGTAAATACAGTTGGCCAAATAAGTCATGTCTACGCTGTCATAACTCTTTGCTCGTTGTGTGCTGTATTAATGTCTGTCAGATGTTGAATAGGGTTTGTAAAGATAGGCATATGTTTGTATATCTCACTCGAAACAATGAATTAATGCTTAGATATTGCTGATACCAATTATCGATCGAAATATAATTGGTCCCGCGACATCATTTATTTGGGCAACTGTACCTTATAGTCCCTGAGTTTGAAGAGTGAGTCGATGAGTATGGCAAGCTGCGTCTGCCGGGTGGGAAGCGTGACCCCCGACCGTGACTTGGGTGGTGGTTCGTGGAAGACAGTGGTCAACAGTTGTGCCACAACCTGGTACCTTCCGTCAGTATAGTTGTCAACCACTTGCTCCAACATGTGCGACCTAGGGCACAAGAGTAAAGGGGTTTTAGCAATTATCGTGTGTTGCCGTGGCGCTTATCTCTGTTTATTAATTAAAATATATAACTTGGAGAATAAAAAAAAAAAAATAGGAAAAATGGGGATTGGGCCTGAGTATATAGATAGATAGATAGAACTTGAAATCAAACTCAAACGTTACTGTTCAAATCTACATAACAAATTCATTAAAATTAAAAACTATTGAAACGACATTAAATGATCTGTGCTCATCTCTGTTTCTATGATCATTGAATAGATAGCAAGCTGAGTATGATCTGTGCTCATCTCTGTTTCTATGAGCTTTGAACAAATAGCAATCTGTATTGTAGCAAACCAATATTAAGAAATTAATAAACACAAAACAGAGTACAGGGATACAAACCTCTGAAGGAAATTGAGACTTCTGCGAACCTCCGAGTTACACACGATGGAAGAGTCTCCTTCCACCCTTGCTCTTTCCACCAAGAACTCTCCACCTTCCTCCACCAGTCTCTCTAGGTCACCCAACAGCTGTAATTAATTTATATATGTCTTGGTGGTATACTGGTTAGAGCGTGTTATAGGTAGCGCCAACGAATTTGACAATAATCTTCATCCCTGACCTCTCTGTAACTCAAAAAGGATCTAAAGCAAACTGGCTGTAAATATCCACACCTATTTCCTGGCAGACTCTTCCCAAATGATAGAAACATCAGCCCGATTGCTTTCATTAATTTTGAGTTATAAGTTAAGGGGTCAAGATTATTGTCAAGTTCGTTGATGCTACCTATAGTTCTGTATGTGGTGTCCTGAATTTGAATCCCTGGAGGATCACATGCTTTCATTAATTTCATTTGAGGGTTATTGGTGGTCGGAATAATATTAACCCCTTCTGTACCGCCAACATCATATTTAATATATTCTAGCTTTATTTAGACTATATTAATCAGTTAAATCTTACAGTATCTTACAGTAGATCCTCTGGAAAAAGGCAAACTAGGCCTGTGTATCCAGCTCAATGCCAGTGCTTGCACTGCTGCGGGCGTTCACGGTGTTGGCGGCGGCGGTAGTAGACACAACATTTTTACTATTTTGTATTTTTGCTTTATAATCAAACTTCAAATCTTGTCTTCCCCATGCTTTATCAAGATTACTTTCAAACTCCCTTATTGATTCGGAATCGACTACATACTGGGGCAGTGCGTTCCACTCATTTACCACTCTATCACAAAATGGTTCTTTGCCTTTCAAGCCTATTTCTTTCTTTGTAAATTTTCTTAGAGTGTCCTCTCGTTCTTGTTCCCTCCCGCATCAAGAAGATACCTTCACACACATCCTCATCATACATTCCTGACACTATCTTAAAAGTCTCTATCATATCCCCTCTCTTTCTCCTATATGCCAGTGTCGGAAGCCCCAGTGTCCTCAACCTCTGCTCATAGCCCGCGTTCTTCAACGTTGGTACTAGCTTGCTAGCTCTCCTCTGCACTTTCTCCACTGCTTCTATATCCTTTACCATATATGGAGCCCACACCTGGTTCGCATATTCCAGGTGCGGCCTAACCAGCGCTGTATAGAGATTCCTGAATATTTCTTCGTCAAGTGACACAAATGTCCTCCTTATCAGCCCTACAATTCTATTGGCTTTGTCTATCTTTTCCGCTAAATGTTCTGAGAAATTTAACTTATTGTCTATCACTACTCCTATATCCTTTTCTGCATTAACTTCCTCCATCGCTTCATACATACTGTATCCTACCTTGTCTATCTTGCTTGTCCCAATCCGCATGTACTTGCATTTTTTTGGATGAAAAGGCATTAACCAATGATCAGACCATCCCTTCATGCCCTCCACATCTTCCTTATTCCTCACTCTTCTATACAGCTTAGTGTCATCCGCATACAGGTATATCTCACTTCCATTAGTTATAACTTCAGGTAAGTCGTTGATAAATATAACGAACAGTGGTCCCAACACAGATCCCTGAGGTACCCCACTTGTAATTTCCCTCCACCCCGAGCCTATTCCATTCACCAGTACCCTAAATAGGGGCTCAAGCAAGTAACAAGCTTCGAACCATCTCACTTAACCCTTTATACTACCACAGATCCTTCTTAAACTGCACTAAATCTTCTAAATCTAGCAAGAAAGATTTTAAAAAGACGTCGCCGGTACAGAAGGGGTTAATT
This sequence comes from Paralithodes platypus, assembly GCA_032716605.1. Classification (NCBI taxonomy): domain Eukaryota; kingdom Metazoa; phylum Arthropoda; class Malacostraca; order Decapoda; family Lithodidae; genus Paralithodes; species Paralithodes platypus. The sequence goes on from CM064501.1 coordinate 39,406,413, forward strand.
AACCTCTAAAGCACGAGCAGTATATAGTGGACACCACGTAACTGGGCGACGATATTAGGCCTCTTTCCCGCCTAAAATCGTCATTTTACGATAAATATCGTTATTACTTATTCATAATTATGTGCCTATTTAACGTTTAATATAAAGATAGTAACCTGTAACAACAATAAAACAAGTGAGAATATAATTTTTCTGGTCAAAATCGCAAATGGTAAGCGAGCGGTTCATTCATGAAGTGTGAGAGAGCTGGCAACACACCCTCCTCTCTCGAGGATTGAAGCAGTACTGAGCTACTGAGTCACACCCTCCGTCTCTACCTTACGTAACAGACACATGAACACACACTAAGATCGGGTTGGAGATGTTTACACGAAAATATACCAATGAATTAGGGAATAACAGGGAAAATAGGTGATAATTGAAGGGGGGGGGGGAAAAGGAGGGGATGTGGGAGGAGTGAAATGAGGTACAGGGAAAAAAAAAAAATTAAGTGCTACTGGGGCTTTTTAAAATGTTTTTTTAGGCCTTCCCTCTTAAGAGCTTTCTCGCCATTGCCCAGTAAAACCTCTTAATAGTGTTCTCGCCATTCCCGGGTTAATACATAGAGGCAAGGTCAAAAAGTCGTGTCGAACCTCCACAATTCCCAACCATTTTTCTGTTTTCTTTGGATTTATTAATATTATTCAACTGTCTTGATAGCGTAATGCATAAATGCGTGGAATTTTGGTGTGAGTATCCTAGGTTCAAATACATGGAGTGCCACATGTATTTGTTGATTTCAATAATTGAGTTTAGAAGTAAAGTTGGTTGGTGAAAAAATATGAATACTGTAGGTGATAGCAATCTGTTTAGCTGAATATGAACCTTGTTAATGTCACACACTACTGTAAAGTATTTGTTCTGAGGGAAAAAAACTGAAAAATGTGTCTACCAATTGAAAATGTAAGAACTTTGTTCTGGTTGACCCAGTACATGCATCACACATTATAACTATTCATTAACCCATTCAGAATCGGAGACGTTCTTTTCATATATTCTGGCAACTATTGGAAAATTTTATTCAGCTTAGGAAGGACCCCTAGCACTAATAAGGATTCAAACTATCTCAACCAACCCTTTTAACTACCACAGATCTTTCCTATGCTGCATAATATCTTCTAAATATAGCTAGAATTCATTATAACACACGTCGCTGGTACTCAGAGGGTTAATAACACCAAATGTTCATAAATCAAATCAGTAACCCACATTATGGCCCACTGTCTCCGTTTTCACTTGCATCGGCTACTGCTACGAGATCGACTTATTGTGCTAGGCATCTCTGACCTCAGTATACTGGTACTACACCAGCTTGGTGTAGTACCTATCGCCCGCACTCTTCAATCTGTACATGCACGATATAACTACACCCAATACGCCCCAAATAAACTTAGCCTCCTATGCAGATGACATAACACTCACATGCACACACCATGACCCAAAAAGAGCAACAGATCTCCTTCAACCCTATCTCAACACACTACATGGCTGGTGCACTACAAACAGACTTAATCTAGCCCCAGCCAAATCCACCGCAACCCTGCTCACAAGCTGGACAGGAGAACACGAATACATCCTTCAACTCACCATAAACAACACACCCCTAACACATACACACACACCCAAAATCCTAGGAGTAACATATGATACTCATATGACATTCAAACAACACACCACAAACATTAAAAAGAAACTGACACCCAGACTTAACGCCCTCAGGTCACTTGCTCACACAAAATTTGGACACAACAAAGAAACTACCACCACAGTATATAAACAATACATAAGATCAGTGATGGAATACGCAAGCCCAGCCTGGGCTTCTAACCTAGCTGAAACACATCATAAGACCTTACAGACTATTCAAAACAAAGCCCTGAAGATCATTACAGGCTGCACAGCTACTGCACCCACAGATCACCTACATCAAGAAACCAAAATCCTCAAAGTCAAAGACCATCTGGACATGAGAGGCACTCAATTCCTGGCAGCAGCCTCCACGAACCAAGACCACCCACTAAACTACATGGCAACACACCCACAGACACCAAGAAATATCAAAACAACACCCAGCACACAGTATCACACACAATTATTGTCCTCTCTCCCTCCCTGCCCACCCCGAACCAACTTCCAGAAGCACATCCATACTCATATCTCTCGCCGATCCATCCACTCACTCACAGACAACACGCAGCTGCATGCACGACCTCCCGAAATCCATCCTTCCGAATCCTCCCTTCCTCGCGAGGAAAGAGTCCACCTGGCCAGGCTGAGATGCGGACACCATCCAGCTCTCCTGAGCTATCAGAAGAGACTGGATGACTCCGTTGTCGACGCCTGCCCGGGATGTAACACAGCACCCCATACCATTAAACACATCATAGAAGACTGCATTTCACACAACCACTTACGCCAACAATACAATCTACACTCAATGAGAGTGGTGATGGGCTGGTCTATCAGAGTGAGAGCTGAGTAATCTCTGCCATACCCATAGCTTACTCTGACTGTTCATTTGACTTATATATTTTCTAGATCTCAAGTGGCGGCGTCTCTTCCATGGATTGACCTCCCAATCTACCAAGATTGGAAGCCAAAGTATCACATTTTTCCCTTGCCCCTCAACTTTCTCTTCATAATTGCTAAGGGGCACAGTGCCCTGGGTGGGGCTTTGGTTTCCCGGGCGTTTCCGCACCCTCCTCAGCTCCCCGCCATAGAGTGGCTTCGGTCACCCAGGCTTTATTGTGGTCGGCGGGGAGGGTTCTGTGGGGGCGCTCGGTTGTGGCCTTGGAACTGCTCGGGGCCTTGGGGCTGTTCGGCCAGGCAGCTTGGGGAACAACAACAACAACAACAACAACAACAACAACAACAACAACAACAACAAACAACAACAACAACAACAACAACAATAAACAACAACAACAATAAACAACAACAACAACAACAACAACAACAACAACAACAACAACAACAACAACAACAACAACAACAACAACAACAACAACAACAACAACAACAACACTCAATGAGAGCTCTGTGGGAAAGCCTGATCATGGCCATGGCCTTCCTCAGGGATTCGGGGCTGTTCGGCCAGGCAGCTTAGGGAACAACAACAACACCAGCTTGGTCAACTGCATATCATTGTTAAGCCGGTATCACACAAGCACTTTTTCCCTCAACATTTATCTTTAACATTGGCCTGGCAGCTTAGGAGGTTAACATTTATAATATTTTTGTCACCTAAATTCATATATCACCAGTCTAGATTCAGATACCAGTGCAAAATATTCCAGAAATGTTGCCAGAAAAATGTTGATCATCGAATGTTGACTATCTAAGCTCTCGTGTGATACCGGCTTTAGTTTGAACTTTGTTACCTGCCAGTCACATTGGGCTGGTAGCATTCTTGGTACTACAGCAGCTATCTAGTAACTACGGCAGCCATCTTGGATAGTTCCTGTGAAAATCTCCAGGTGGCCATTCAGTGAAGCAGCCATTTTGTGGAGACAGCCAGGACAGCTGCTTCAGTAGTCAGCCACATGTGAGTGAGTTAACAATGATGACCTTCTCGCAACTCAAAAAAATAAGTCCATTAACGGTTAAAATCTTTGTCCAAGTTGCCTTTCAAGGAAACCAAGAACCAACTATATTATACTAATATTACCGGCGACTAGAAACCAAGAACCAACTATATTATACTAATATTACCGGCGACTAGAAATTTAAAACTGTGTAATGCCACTTATGAATACATACTGGCGAATTACAAGTGAGATGGCGATTATAATGTAATGGGGCCTTTAATGTTGTTGGTACTACTGAAGAGACTTTGACCGAAAGATGCAGTGGCAAAATATAAAATTAAAATGTAAAACTTGCAAACTAAACAAACCAAAATTGGGACAAGGACAATATAAAGTCAAATTAAATTATCAAAATCGCTATGTGGAAACAACGCTTACTAAAATGAAATCTATGAAATAAAAGAACACAATCCACCACATAGGGTGTACAACTGTACATTACTACATGAGCAAGTTAATCTGTTTCCCAAGCAAACTAATCGCACACATAACAAAGCACTATCGTCACGTTAATAAGAGAACATACCAGTTGCAAATAAGTGACAGCTTGCTCAGGTTGGTCCTGTCCGAGAAAGTCTGAGGAGCCTTTGTCCGGAAGATGCAGTGGATAAATTATGTATGTATGTACAGTATATATATACTCAGATCCATTCCCCACTTTACCTTTTTTTTTTTCCCGGGGGGGGGGGGGAGGCCTGACTAAAGACAGAGCCCGAATAGGGACAACACAATAGAAAACAATGAACACACAAAAACTAAATACAAATTCACACACATCTAGGTCACCCAGGAGAAGACCCAGAGACCAGGGTCAAACAAAAATATGAGAACATACCAGTTGTAGATTATCGACGGCTTGCTCCGGTTGGTCCTTTCCGAGCTTAACTTGTACCTGTAGCCAGCGTAGTCTAGTGTGTATCTGTGGAGCCTCAGACACCCACACGTCACCACGACCCAACATCAGTATCAGGTGCAGCAAGTCTTCCTCAAGGTGGTCACACTCGACGCTGAATGGGCTCACTACACTCACGCTTTAACAAACAAAAATAAGCACTTATTAATTTCCATAATTAAATGTACAGTTGGAGGGTTGGGAGTGGTTACCCTTCTTTGGGACAGGTTGAATAAGAGCAAACGTCCAGCAAGAAGGAAAGACGTTAGAGGAAAGACAGAGACGAAAGAGTTTGCCTAGGCAGGGAGTCGGCACAGAAGAAGTTTTTGAGTACAACAGGAGCAATACCATCCGGTCCATACGCCTTCTTTGTACTGCCAGCAGCAGAGGGAAAATTGAATTCCTTATTTTGTTTTTGTTTTAATAAGTAGAGTCACAAAATTAAATTCTCAATGGGCTGGGCGGGAAAATTGACTGACCTGCGTTTATAACATATAAGTGAAAAAGTTATAAAGAGCAATGAGTGTCTAGTACCTTTGTGTGGCATTGGTCTTGTTGATATGATGCAGACTGACCACCAACTCCCAATGTGTGAGGGCCAACATGGAGTCCTTATATAACTTCTTGGGGTCCTCACCAAGGTCCAAAGGCTCGCTGTGTTGGACGTGGTTCCTGCAGGGACACAACTTAATGAATACCTTTCAATGTTATATCAACCATAAAAAGTTGACAGAATAAATATAAATACCATTTGAAGAGGAGGACTTTATAGACACTGTTTCACAGATAACTTCTTCAAAACCTGAAGAAGCTATCTGCAATTTTGTTTCCAATAAAGTGCTCCTCCTCATATGGTGTTTATATTCAACATCTTTGAAATTTGAATACAATGATGCCTTATTATCATATATTTCAAGCGATCATTTGAGGATTTGTTTAAGATAAGGAAGGAATTGTGGGAATCAATGGGATAATCAAGAAAATGTGTGGCCTTATATTCCTAGAGGTGCTCCTACAGCAAAATATATCCTTTAAGTAACACCTCGTTCTTAACATTAATCATCCATTACAAACCCCAATGTACTTGAATAAACTAATGAAAGCATATGGTCCTCCCGGGATTCGAACTCGGGACACCACACCCAGAACATAAGCATCTAAACCATTACAGTGGTCCCTCTCATTTAGCGAATTCATTAGTCTAGCCAAACCATCGCCAAAAGTGAATTTCGCCAAAAGCGAATAGTACTTTAAATGGGAAAATTATCCATTAGTCTTTGACGAGGCCCGAGTTCACCCTTTTGGGCCTTTTCAAACCGCCCGCCATGCGCATCGTCAATCGCCGACACACTCGGCGCCGTCTGCTTACTCTGTTTTTGCTAGAAGACATAGGCCTAGCTTTTATATCTCCACAAAGAATTGACCTAACCTAGGTTAGATGTACATCAGGCAGCAGAATTAATTGTTATCTTGTGAATAGTCTTATTGATAAGGAATAACCACATAACCTTAGCAACAAGTTGCTAAGTCACTAGCTAGCCAGACCAAGAAATTGTCTAACCTAGCTTAGATATATATCAAGAGGCATAAATCACTTTTGACTTGTGAATGGTGAAGACTAGAGTTTTCTATACCAACTGCTTTTCGATTGAGCAAAATAATGAAATTGGTTTTGGATCCGTGGTCACTCCTTTGATTAATTATATTTATCGATTGGGCCCCTGAGTCAGCTGATGCACGCGTGTGTGTTTGTGTGTCGCAGACTGTTCGGCACAATAAACAAAGCAAAACAAAAGAGATATGAGGTTCACAAATCGGTTTGGTCAAGATTACTCTGTTAATATATGTTTATGAAATATACCTGGGATATTCTCGCTATCCAAGCAGCTCACTTAGGGTTTTGTGAGTAGGCCTAAGCCTATCTATAGCCTAGCCTCGGCCTAAGAGTAACTCTCAATATGGCGCTCTACTGTAGCCTACATGAAACATTAACAGCAATAGAAAAGACAATAGATAATAGATAACAGATTTTATTTACCATGAATTATTTAGAGTTAGGCCTGGTGAGACTAGCTTGCGGGCGGCGCATTCTGGGCCGACGCCATTCCGTGACGTCAGCATTCTCGCCAAAAGTGCATTTGAAGCGCCAAATTCGGATTCTGGTACCATATCCAACCAATCGCCAATACTGTGTTTCGCCAAGCTGAAATCCGCTAAACGCGAGGGACCACTGTACACCACTTTACCAGTTTATTTCCCTAGATTATTAGAGCGATTAAAACTATCACAATCAAAATTTTTACATCCACATATCCCTCCCAAACTGAATATAATCATGTATTTAACCCATGTATTTGAAGTAGATGTGTGTGAATTTGTGTTTTGTTTTTGTGTGTTCATCGTTTTCTGTTGTGTTGTGTTGCCCCTATTCAGACTCTGTCTCGAGTCGGCCAACCCCAGAAAAAAAGGAAAAAATGGGGAATGGGCCTGAGTAAATACATACATACATTTAACCCATACTGTATCAGAGTATTTTGTAGTTTATGTACACCTCACTCAGTAGCCTACCAGCCATTTTCACTATCTATCTATCTATCTATATAGTCTGGTACATACCACCCCCCCCTTTTTTTTTTAGCTGGGGTGGCCATTTTCACAACAATTATTTTTCCGCGGCGCGACATGATGTATCACTCACAAAAACTATGGAGTAACTGACTTCTGATGGTTGGAACAGCTGCCAGACACTTGGGCACTGACAAACGGGGTTTGTCGCTTGTACAGGATGGGTTAAATGATACCCAGAACAAAGGAAAGGTATCATAGTGAATTGTGTTGTTTTATTTTATAAATTAAAATGTAAAACTTGCAAACTAAACAAACCAAAATTGGGACAAGGACAATATAAAGTCAAATTAAATTATCAAAATCGCTATGTGGAAACAACGTTTACTAAAATGAAAATTATTAAATAAAAGAACATTGTTTTACTAAGCATTATTTCCACATAGCAATTACTAAGCGTTATTTCCACATAGCAATTTTGATAAGTTGTTTTGTCTTTTTACTGTGTTCGGCCAAGTTTTGGTTGCTTATTTTGCAAGTTTTACATTATAAGTTCTTTTACCTTCATCTTGTATCATCCCAGTTTTGGTTTGTTTAGTTTGCAAGTTTTACATTTTAATTACTGAAGTGGATAACCATGTATAAAGTTGTTGCATATAGTGTATGGCTGACCTGACTCGAGGGTAGACTTGGGTGTACATCTTGGCAGCAGAGAGAGGCCAGGTGGTGGAGTGTCGGCGCCACAGGACTGACAGGAACGGTTGTAACAGGTCCAGGATCCCTCCGTTGTTCTCGTGACGCAAGAGAAATGCTGACACCTGCACACGTAGTAAATACAGATACAGATAAAATATATACAGAGAAATGCTAATACCTGCACACAAATTTAATATAGATACAGGAAGATGTAATCTCTAGGATACAAATCACGGTTTTAACTTTTGCTGGGGTCCACAGCAAAAGATTCCCAGCAAAAGATTCTCTAGGAGGTCCTAGACCTCCCGGAGAGGTTCGGGTGTCAGCAGGCAGACATGCAGCGAAGCCCCACCACCACAAGCAGGCCTACCACGCATCCAGGCGTATCCTTCATATATATACTGTATACAGTATACTGTATATATATATATCTATATATATATATATATATATATATATATATATATATATATATATGCGAATATGCTTCCACACTAAAGGTGTGTAGAAAAGGGTAGGTTCACTGCACAAAGTTTAAAAAATGTTAGTGCTAAAATTAAATTGCATCTAAAATATATTGCATGCACAAAATAAGGATATAAAAAGTATGTCCGAGTATCTTATTAGAAGGCTCGGACTGTTGTGTACATATTAAAATAATGTTTATGTAAAAGTGTTAAAATGTATTTCTCTACTTTCGTAGATCTTCAGTTATTATAAAAATTTGCAAGTGGCTGGCTCCAGTCAGGTATTTGTTCTGTACTCTTCTGTGGATTTCCAGGCAGTGTACACAACAGTCCGAGCCTTCTAATAAGATACTCGGACATACTTTTATACCCTTATTTTGTGCATGCAATATATTTTAGATGCAATTTAATTTTAGCACTAACATTTTTTGAACTTTGTGCAGTGAACCTACCCTTTTCTACACACCTTTAGTGTGGAAGCATATTCGCATATATTTTTACTACAAGAATCAATATTTTTCATGTTTTTTATATATATATATATATATATATATATATAGGTACAGTATATATATATATATATATATATATATATATATATATATATATATATACCGGGTATATATATATATATATACTGTATATTATTATGTTCCTTCCAACAACCAACCATACTCCTAAAATCGATTAATGAAATTTACAAACACATGTGGCAGTCCGTGGACTCGAACCCAGGATGCTATATATACCCTTCATATACTTATATGAACAGATAAAATTGAGGTATATAGTTCAAATTATACCTTTGAAAGTGATGAAATTATCAAAACAATACAGTACTATTTCATGTTCATTAACTTGTAATTCTTTTTTATAAGGCATTCAAATCTTCAAACAAAATTGCCCTGGATGTTGTTGTTCCCTAGGCTGCCTGGCCGAACAGCCCCGAGTCCCTAAGAAAGCCCATGGCCACGGTCGGGCTTTCCCACAGGGCTCTCAAGGAGTGTAGATTATGTTGTTGGTGTAAGTGATTGTGTGAAATGCAGTCTTCTATGATGTATTTAATAGTATGGGGTGCTGTGTTGCATCCTGGGCAGGTGTCGATAACGGATTCATCCAGACTCTTTTGATAGCTCAGAAGAGCTGGATGGTGCCCACATCTCAGCCTGGCCAGGTGGATTCAGAAGGATGGATTGTGGTTTACTCCGGTTTAACACCCTGCTTACCTGTTCCTCTTCTGTGGTTGACGAGGATAAAATCACCTCATCTTGTTTACTCTTGGCATCTAATACAACGTCCATTTCTTCCACTTTGGTCGTCTGCGGGTCAATCGGTTCAGCATTCTTCTCACCTCCGCTATCTAGTTTGCATTTTTCTGATTCACTGATGTTTCTGCTCTCATCTAGGTCAATCTTCTCTTTTTCGTCTTTGATCTCTGTAGCATTTTTCGCCTTAACTGTTTCCAAGTGTTTGTCATCAAAGTCAAGCTTCTTTTTGGCATTTGCTATAGTGTTCACTTGTTTTGTTTTCTCTGTGTGTATTTTATCTTCTACAATTTTTGAGTCTTTCCCATCCTTGGCTTTGTCTGCATTATCTTCCGGTACTATGGTATCTTTTTCTAAATGCTTCAGAGAATCTTTTGCCACTTTGACTTTATCTAAATCATTTTCTTTCTCTAGGTCTACTTCCATAGGTTCGGCTGCACTAGTGGTTACTCCCTTGTTCTCTGAAGATTCTTTGGGTGCACTCGTATTTGAAGATTGACTCAAATTTGACTTTAGATCAGCATCCGACTTTGACTTGCTAGGATCCTTGTCTGACTTGTGATCAGTATTTGACTTAGTTGACAAGTCGGACTTAGATTCTACAGCTGCGTCTTTTTCCTGATTGACTACCGCTTGAGGTTGTTGAACTGTCGAGGCGGTGGTAGTGATAGCAGCGGTGGTGGTGGTGGTAGTAGGAGTGGTAGAGGGTTGTGATGTAGATGACGTACTTCCACTCACACTTGATCCCAGGTTCACCAGAGATAAACAACTGCTTCTGTCGTCAGTCTTTCCTGGTGAAGAATGAAGATAAAGTTCACATGATTTTATTCATATAATAATGAATGTTATTTACACATACCGGGTACATATATACATTAGATTACTATGTTATATTTACACATACCGGGTACATATATACATTAGATTACTATGTTATATTTACACATACCGGGTACATATATACATTAGATTACTATGTTATATTTACACATACTGGGTACATATATACATTAGATTACTATGTTATATTTACACATACTGGGTACATATATACATTAGATTACTATGTTATATTTACACATACACATATGTTATATTTACATCCCCGTAGAACTAGGGCAGCTGAGAGCGCCCATGAATTTACACTTTCTCCTCCACAATGCAGAACTTCTGCTTATCAGAATTCATTTATCCCCAGAGCTACTACTCTTTGGAATTCACTTCCCTCGAATTGCTTTCCACAAACTTACAATCAACAAATGTTTAAATCCAGTTGTTACAAACATTTTATGAATGGAGGATGCCTTTAGGCACATGGACCTTTTTGTTTTATCTGTGTTTTTCCTTCCTCCGTTCATTGTCTCTTAAAAAAAAAAAAAAAAAAAAAAACATATATACATTAGATTACTATGTTCTATTCTTTATAATTCAGGATTTTTTCAGTTAATGGTGGCACTACAATTTATCATGGAGAGTGGACCAAGGCATGTTAACCCCTTCAGCACCATGACACCTCTTTACCTTGGATTCTGGCTAAAATTAATGATTTTATGCAGTTTAAGAATGACACGTGTTATTAAGAGTGTTTATTGAGATCGTATTTACCCATTTGAATTCTAGAGGTAGATGATAAACTAAAGACAATCGTCTCGTGGTAACCAGAATAGGATGAAAATTATGTAATGGTGGTGAAGGGGTTAACAGTACTGTACTGTACTATGGGTACATATACAGTATGTATGTATGTATATACTCAGGCCCAATCCCCATTTTTTTTTTTTTTTTTTTAGCAATAACAAGATAAAATCCTTTTCTCAAAATTTCAAACAAAATACCATGAATGTTTTAAGGAAACTATTGAATTTGTCTGCATATGAAGAGGAAATTGATTGACAAAAATATATAAAATATGAAAGGTAAGAGAAGAAAGGGTACAAATAGGCCAAGGACCAGATGGAGGGATAAAGGGAGAGACATTTTTTATTAATCCCTTCCTGTGAAAGTGAGCGAGAATATGTCGATTGTTGGAGAAAAACAAATGGACAAATACAGTATATATTCATAATTGAAACAAACATCCAATTTACCTGAAGGTAGATTTTGCTGTAGCACTTTATCATCTCCACTCAAGTTTCTGAAGAGAAACAGAAATATTGTTTATATTAATGTATGCATGTATGTATGTACCGTATATACTCAGGCACATACCCCATAGCTGGGGGTGGCAGACTCGAGACAGAGCCTGAACAAGGACAACACAACACAACACAAAAAAACAGAAAAAATAAATAAAAAAATAAAAAATAAAACACATCTAGGTCGCCCAGGAGAAGACCCAGAGACCCAGGCCCATTTAGGGCACCAGCAAAAGATTCCCAGGTTCCAGACCTCCCAGAGAGGTTCCGGTCTCAGCAGGCAGACACGTAGCGGAGCACACCACAATGCCCGCCCACCTCGCATCCAGGCATGACCCTTCATATATATCGGCTTCCCGGGTCAGGCACCTGACGGACTATTATGTAAACTAAGCTGAAGATAGATTAGTTATGGTTTGTTAGCTGAAGTCTTACAAAACTTCAAATTAAGAACAGCCAGACTATAATTGTATAAGAAAGTTGGAAGATAAATCGCTAGATGGATACCGCCTTAGGTTTATTTTATTTTTTGCACCCTAGACCCCCATCAAGCTTAAAATAATACCCCCCCCCAAGACCCCCCTTCGAGATAAATGTGTACATTTTTTGGTAGAAAAATGTCCCGGCCAAAGGACGGTTCGTTCTTCCTAAATTGGGAAAAACTCTTAAAATCTCGGAACTAATGGGGCTAAACATAAGAGAGAAAGGGGGTCCCAAAAAAAAAAAATCCCTTAACCCATCAAGCGCGATAGGCCTCACGGAAGGCTTACCATAGGGAACGCGATAGGCCTCACGGAAGCAAGACCATAAAAAAAGCCTTCCAAAACATCCCAGGGGCTATCAAAACAAAGGAATTTGTCTCTAGGTGAGATAATTCCCCTCTAGTACTCATCCATGTGTTTCTCCCCCCCCCCCCCTCAATTATCACCTATTTTTCCTCTTATTTTCATCATTTATCGGTTATTTTTCTCTCCCGTGATAATGTAGCACAAGTGGGTTGCATAAAAGATCGTTACATAACACCCAGACACCGCCCACTCGCCTCAGTTGACTCACAGACAGCGAGAGGGGAGGGTTGCCTGTGGCTCTCTCTCGCCTGAGATTATGACCGGGTGGCCAATATCTTCGTTTTTCACCACCCAAATACTTTTCCAACTTATTTTAGCACTCTTGAAGGTTCATATATACATCATATATGTAAAATAAAAGCATACTGAAAACAAATAATGCTCTATAGTGTAAATATAACTAATTATGTCAGAATCCAAGGCTAGAAATGCACAAATAAGTACCCTTGCCCCTAGGGTCTTTTCGCGTTTAACAGGTTAAATGAAAATCTCCCCTTCAGAATACTCACAGTAGGTTAGTAGGGATGAAGCTGCGCAAGAGGTCGCCCCAGGTGAGATACTCGGCCTCCTCGATGGTGCCCAGAAGCTTGGAGGATATGGTCCGCCTGCGTCTCTTGGCATCGCGTTCCTGCCGCCGACCCCAGTAGTCCAGCTGCTCCAGTTCGCGCTCCAGGCCGCGCTTCTGGCGTTTGGGCTTCCTTCCTGGCCGCCCCGCCGTTTTCACCTCCAAGGATTTGTTGGAGGTCTCGGCTGAAGTGTTGTCATCACCTTGGGCCTTCATGGTGTTTTCTTGGCTTCCAATGTCATCCTTCCTCCCTTCTTCTTTCTCCGCGGTGGACAGTTTAGCCCCCTCCGCTTCTGTGTCCGTTTCGAGGTTTCCTGCTTCATCTTCCGTGCTGTTCCTCTTCTCGGTGATTGATCCAGCCTCTTCCTCATTTTGGCTCTCTTTCTCTGTGTCTCCGCTATCCCTTCTCTCACTTTCCTTCTCCTCTTGTTCTTCTTGGCCTCCTGTTTCAGCATTCACGTTGCTTCCCGGTTTCCCTGTTTCTTCTTCGGGATCGACATTTTGCGGTGGCTCCTCGACTTGTCCTGTGCCATCTTCTGCATTTTCGGGTTTTTCCTGATCTGCTATTTCTGTTTCAGTGTTTTTTGTTGGTTCTTCCTCTTGATTAGTGTCCAGATTTTCCCCTTCTGCTGGTGTTATATTCTCTTCATTCGCTTCTCCTTCATTATTCATTGGTGCCTCTTCTAGCTCTTGGTTCAACCTCTCTGACGGGTCCATCTCTTCCACCGGTTCTTCACCTACTGGTTCCATTCCCTCAATCTGCTCCATTCCTTCCATTTGCTCCATCCCTTCAATCTGCTCCATCCCCTCAATTTGTTCCGTTCCTTCACCTTGTTCCATTCCCTCAATCTGTTCCATATCTTCCATTCCCTCTTCTTGGCCAATCCCTTCCTCTTCCTCTGCATAGGCCTCTTCATCTTCTTCTTCGTACACCCCACCATCAAAGTACTCCACATACTCATTATCATAATCAAAGTCAGGTTCCGGGAGCCCCAATATCTCCGTTGGTTGGAGGGCCATGATGCCTTTCAGCGCGTTCACAGCTGCTTCCGTTTCCGTCACCTCCGAGAGCTCCTCCTCTTCTCCCTCAACTTCTTCCTCCTCTTCCAAGCCTTCTTCTTCCTCTTCCTCCCTCAGGTCTCCCTCCTCCTCCTGTTCATCCTCTCCCCCCACCATATCTCCAGTGTAGTTATCCTGATCATAGTCGGTTTCATGAGCGGGAGTTTCCTCTTCATCTCCATGGACATCAGAGGCCTTGTCTCCTTCCGTCTCCTTTTTATCTTCAGGCAAACTTTTCTCAACGATATCCGTCTTTTCACTATCAACATTATCCTGCTGAGTGGAGTCTACTGATTCTCTTCTCACTTCATCTATACTTTTTTTACCAACCTCACTTGACGCAGTTGGATTGTGTGTCTGGTCATCTAATACCTCCTTGGTCAAATTATTTACAGGTACTTCTCCGGTATTTTCAGAAATTTCTTGTTGGCTACTTTTTTCTTTCTCACAACTCTTCTGTTTCTCTTTGTTTATGTCACTCATATAACTTTCTTCTGAAATGTTTTTATCTGTGATTGGTGTATCTTTCATTGCTTGATGTCTCCCCTCAGCTGTTACAATGGAATAATCTGAAGCATCTTTATCAGAAGGTTCACTTAATTTGTACCTCTTACTTTCTACATCTTCCTCAGTCGTGAAGTCTGCCACATTGATTATTTTTCTTTTGCTTGGAGTTTGTTCCATAGGTTTTGTAACATCATGGTCCGCAGGCTTATCAGTGTCCTCTTGTGGTGAAGAGTTATTATTGGCATTGCCAGAAACTGTTCCTTGAGAGATTTCAGTCACATTCTTTTGAAGAGTCACAGGATTTTTGGTATCTTTGTCAGTACTGCTTAGTTGATTATCAGCAGAGGGTGTGCCTTGGTCAACTTTGGAAGAGACATCAGTGAGTGCTTTGTCATTGCTAACTTTGGCCCCTTCAACTTCTGTTTGCTCCTTCCCGATGCTTGCTTTATCCCCTTCTGTCGTTCCGTTTACACTCTTGACAGCACTCCCTTCTGTTCCACCATCCTTAAGGCTGCTCCCTCCCACTTCCGTCCTTCCATTCTCCGCTACAGTGCCTCCGTCCACATCTGACTTGGGGTCATCATCAGGCCGGGAGATGGTATCACTGTCCACCGATCTCCTCTTCTCACTCACTCTGAAGGAATCCTGACTCTCTCCCAGTTCAATAGTCTGCCTCCTACTGGGTATCCTGCGAGGTGTGTGGCAACCCTCAGCAGGCTCCCCACCAGGTGCCGGCACTCTCTCATCAGTACTTGGAGACCTCATGGTATTATCTTTACCTTCGATGTCATCTTTGCTTGCATCTTTATTTTCTTCGTCTGTGGCACCAGCAGCCTTTGAAGCTTCATCTTGAACCTTGTCTCCAGCTTTTCCTGTCCCGTCCTCATCACATTCCACTGATTTAATCTTCAGAGCATCGTGAACATCAATTTTTGAAGCAAATTCCTGGAAAATATAATAAATTATATTTACTATCTATATATTCTATATACTCAGGCCCAATCCCCACTTTTCCTATTTTATTTTTATTTTTGCCCTTTTCCTTTTTTTTTGGGGGGGGAAGCCGACTCAAGACAGAGCCAGAATAGGGACAACACAACAGAAAACAATGAACACACAAAAACAAAATACAAATTCACACGCATCTAGGTCATCCAGGAGAAGACCCAGAGACCAGGGTCACGAAGGTCCCTCCAGCACTTCCCCGGCCCCCGACCACCCGGAGAGGTTCCGATCTCAGCAGGCAGACATGCAGCAGAGCCGAAACCACAAGCCCGCCCACCACACTTCCAGATGCACCCTTCATATAAACCGTCTCCCCGGGCCAGGCGCCTGATGGACTTATCTAGTCCAACTTGTGCCCGACCTCTTCCCCCAAATGACCACGTGTTCACTTATCTATTCACAAGCATTCTTCATTCATTCCTGTTTATATTATATTATATTTACTGATAAAGCAAAATGTAAAAAGATAGCTTTGAGTTATTTATTTCATAATAGTGTTTGGCTAAATCTTCAACATGTTATTTCCACATAGTGATGTTGATATCTAATGTTTGTATTGTCTTTTTACTGTGTTCGTCTAAGTTTTGGTTTGGTTATTTTGCAAGTTTTACATTATAATCTAATGTTAACCAGCATACAGTATGGTAAAATGAAAATGGAGCCATTCTACTGAAAAAGTAAATTGCCACTACAAAAAGAGCCTCACCATGCCATGTGTGTCCACCAGTTCATCATAAGTGAGAATAAGTGCCTGAGCCAGTTCGCCCCAGGTCAACTTGGGCAGCGGCTTCCTCAGTTGTTGTACAGTGAACGGTGAAGGAGGTCGTGGGGTCTTACTGGGCGGTCGCAGATCCTCACATGTCTTGATAAACTTGTCACCTTGGGCACGATCGTATTCCCTCGTTTGAAACAGTACATCACTGGAATAGCAACATTACCGTTAATTGTAAAATAATGTCTATACAATACAGGTCTCCCTCAATTTACGATTGGGTTACGTTCCTGAAAACCCGATCTTAAATAGAAAAATCGTATAGCAAACCCTAAATTATATGGGGTAAATGGGGATGCATTCTTGGACCAGCCAAAAAAAAACACAAACTCCTAAATATTTATAATAATATCATAAATTGGGGCGTCGGATAGTGAGGGAGACCTGTACTGTACTCGGTTTCAGCGACTCTTGAGAAAATAGTGGTGGACCTATATGTCAATAATTCCAGCTGACTGGCTCTTGTGACCGTGTCTAATGTCTTGTCTTGTGGTAATTATTTATTCTTAACAAAGGTTTTATAAATCACAGTTGCACAAGTCAATCAGCTGGAACTACTGCCATATAAGTGGGCTGTCATTTTCACAATTCATTGATGATGGTGCAGTTCTTAATGCCACGCACTCCCTTAATTAACAAGGCTAGGGCATGCCCTTTTTCTCTATCTATCTATTACCGGACGCCTTACTCCCCTTAATGAGGGTGGCGATACACAGAAGGCCCCCAAGCGGACCTATTCCCTGTAAAAGGGACAACCCGAGCCAGTTTACTGAAGGATTTACAGGATTGACCACTCAATTTAGGATTCGCCAGACTCCGAGGCCCTCTGTGTATCTTGTTAGCACTATTTTTCTACAGTGGTGTTCGGCTAGTCCATCCACTAACCTGCCTTACCCTTAGGTAAGCAGTACAGATTTGTATCAGGTTTACTCCCCTAGACAGGTTGCCGTCTAAGGCTGACGCGTCCCATCCACCCGGATTTTTATAAGGTTGTCTCCCGTAGATGGGTTGCCAACCAAGGCTATTGAGTCCCATCCACCCGCACTTTTTACAGGGATTTAACTGGACATTTGCCACGAATCGCTAGACCAAACTGTCTCGATTTGACACCCTGATGTAACCAACCTGTGTTTGTAAAAGTTCTTGACATCGTGTACAAGTGAAGGTTGTAGCTGGAATATCTTGTCCTTGAACGCGTTGGCCTTGATGTAGTCTGGGTCTCGCTGTAGGGCGGAGATGATGAGACCCAAACAGTCCATGTACAGCTCCAGGATGAACAACACGGATAACAGCTGGTCCAGACACGGCCAGTGCATTTTGTTTATGTTCAGGCCCTGGGGAGAGGACATACTGGTAACATACTGGTTTCCACATAGCGATATTGATTAGTTCCTTTGCGTTTATCTTATGTCGTCCCAGTTTTGGTTTGTTTATTTTGCAAGTTTTACATTATAATAACAGTCAATCACCTTAAAACCTTATTATTATTATTTTAAACATTGTTGTGTAATCTAGAATCACTATAACCAAAAACAACAATATGAAATTAGCTGAATAACCATCCACAATACCTTAGCATTCAAAAGCAAAACTTATACAGTAAAATACAGATGCAAATAAAGTAATATTTTAGTACTGTAGTCAAATTACAGATAAAACATGACCAGATACAGAATAAGTTGATTATGAACCAAAAAGTATACTGTATATTGATGTAATTAGCTGCATTTAGCACTAATAACAAAGTACGGCAAGAGTGCAATTTTCTTTTCATTTTAATGGAAAATGAAATATTACTGAAAAATTACATGAAGTGGAATAAAAGCCTATGCATTTTTTTGCAGATTTTAACGCTGTGCACTCCCTTGATTGACTAAACTAGGACATGCTCTTGTTACGAGGACTTAATGTACAGTCGCGCTAATAAGCAATGTCCCAGCTGTCATTACGTTTTGGCTTGCTCTGTGCTGTATTAATGTCTGTCAGATGTTGAATAGGGTGGGTAAGTGTAGGAACATGTTGTATATTTCACTTGATATGAAGAAATGAAGCTTAGATATTGCTGATACCAATTATTGATCAAATTATACTTGGTGCCGAGACATCACTTATTAACGCGACTGTACCTGGACATTTGCCACAAATCGCTAGACCGAGCTGCCCAAACTCTTGCCCAGGGTGTCAAACCGGAGCAATTTTGTTTGAAGACTGGAGTGAATATGAGAAGGAATACAAGAAATTAACATGAACTAGCATTGTTTTGGCTACATTATCAATTTCAAAAACATAATTTGAACTATAAACCATAATTTGAACTATAAAACATAATTTGAACTATAAACCATAGTTTTGTCTTTACATTTGCAATAATGAAGACTAATAATAATGGACTTGGCTTTTGTTTGACACCCTGCCCTTGCCGTCTACTAATGGCACGGTGTGGGATCAAACTGCAGACCCTTGGATCAGCAGTCAAACCCACTACCTGCCATGCCACGACCCGTGCCATGTATGATATATACAGTCGCGCTAATAAGTGATGTCTTGGCACCAAGAATGTTTTGATCAATAATTGGTATCGGCAATATCTGAGCTTCATTTCTTTATATCGAGTGAAATATACAAACATGTTCCTACACTTACCACCTTATTTAACATCTGACAGACATTAATACAGTACAGAGCAAGCCAAACGTAATGACAGCTGGGACATGGCTTATTAGCGCGACTGTACATTAAGTCCTCGTAACAAGAGCATGTCCTAGTTTAGTCAGTGGGGGCGCTCGGTTATGGCCTTGGCCTTGCTCGGGGCCTTGGGGCTGTTCGGCCAGGCACCTTGGGGAACAACAACAATAACAACATCTGACAGACATTAATACAGCACACAGCGAGCAAAACGTAATGACAGCTGGGACATGACTTATTAGCGCGACCGTACATAATAAATATAGCTCCATATACATAAGATATTTCAAAATAATGTGATTTTGATCTAAGACAAAGATAAGTAGCTTACTAATAATGTGAACAATAGAGAAGCAAAGCAGTACTGCTACAATACCTCTTGAAATGCCACCAGTGCCATTTCAAAGTCCTTGAGTTTGATAGAAGCCGACCCGAGCCTCTGCCACACTGTAACCTCTGTGCTGTCCAGCTGAACAGCCTACAAAACAAATTAATAACAATGAAGAAAACAAATTATATATGTGCTCCTGGGAAATGGGGCAACTATCACTGTTTCTTGATATAAAATAGAACTAGAAATATAATACTATATAATACTGTAATATATATGGGCTGATTCATTCAAATCAACATACTGTATGTGGAAACAACGCTTAACCCTCCTGGCCCGGGCAGCATATTAAAATCCGTAAGCTTGAAAGCCTATTCAGCTTGGTCTGCACGCCGTGCGTCCGACGCATGTAAACAAAGCCGATCGTTGCGTCACCGCACATCCGAAAACAATAAGGAGACGTCGGATCAATGTTATTGTTGTGACGTCAGACGAAATTAGTGTCTGAAAAGCTCCGATATTGTCAACATCGCGGAAAAATTCGCTCCACGGAAATCGTCATCACAACTGAACCAGTTGACTTAGAGAGCTCTACTCAACACCAGTCTACAGATTGGAAACCGCACTACGTTTATAGATGTGTGGGAAATTTCTAGCAGTTAAACTAAACAAAAATACGGTAGCCTAGGCCTAGA
This sequence comes from Paralithodes platypus, assembly GCA_032716605.1. Taxonomy (NCBI): domain Eukaryota; kingdom Metazoa; phylum Arthropoda; class Malacostraca; order Decapoda; family Lithodidae; genus Paralithodes; species Paralithodes platypus. The sequence goes on from CM064501.1 coordinate 39,426,526, forward strand.
CGTTTTTCGGCCAGATCGCCCGGGTAGCCCACACTGTCCTTTGGAGGACCTGCCTGGGCCAGGAGGGTTAAGGGGGTAGTACTATTAAAAAGCGGCCGGTCCCCTTAAGCATTGCTTCCACATAGCGATTTTGATTAGTTGTTTTGTCTTTTTACTGTGTTCGTATAAGTTCTATCTATCTATCTATTGCCTGACGCCGTGATCCCCAAAGGGGTGGCCACGAACGAACCGCCCCCATGCACCTCTGTCCCCAGTCAGTCGACGCCCCTCCCCCCAACCAGCACCGCCTTCGTTCATGTACTTCCTCACTCCATCCTTCCACCTCTCATTCGGTCTACCTCTCCCTCTCTGTCCCTCCACCTCGCTCTCGTACACCCTCTTAGTCATTCTCTCGCTTTCCATACGTTCCATATGGCCGAACCATCTCAAGTTGTTCCTTTTCACACTTTCCAGCACATCTACCTCCACACCACACCTCCTTCTTACTTCCTCATTAGTCTGTCTATCCCTCCATGTAACTCCGCACGCACTCCTTAAGTAATTCATTTCCACTGCTCTCACTCTTGGTCTGAGTCTCTCAACCAACGTCCATGCTTCGCTTCCGTAAGTCAGTGTCGGGATTAGCACACTGTCATGCAAGGACTTCTTCACTTCCATACGGAACACCCTATTTCTTGTTACTGATTTTAGCGTTCCTACAACCCTCTTCCCCTGTTGTACCCTCTCCCGAACTTCTTCATCCATAGTCCCATCTTTACTCAACACACTGCCCAGATACTTAAAAGAGTTGACGATCTCCATAGCCTGACCGTTCAGCTTCACCTCACACTCTGTGACTTCACCCCTTTCGAAGACCATAACCTTGCTCTTCCCCGCATTTACCTTCAAATTCCGTTTTTCGCACACTGTTCCAAACTCATTTACCAGACCCTGCAACTCCCATTCATTGTAACTCATCAGAACTGTATCATCCGCAAACAGCAGTATAGGTAGCTTCCACTCAATTCCCTCCCTTTTCAGCGATACACCAACATCCACTGCTCTTGATAGTATTTCTTTCATGACTCCATCCATATATACAGTAAACAACCACGGGTCCATCACACACCCCTGTTTCAAACCAACATTCAGGTCAAAGAACTCGCTCTGCTCACTCTCCACACGTACTGCCGCCTTTTCACCCTCATACATGCTCTTCACTGCTTTCAGCAACTTGCCCTCTACTCCGTATATTCTAAGTTCTTTCCACAAACCTTCTCTATCCACTGTCATAGGCCTTCTCCAAGTCCATAAAGGCAACATACACCTTTTGTTTCTTCTCCAGATATTTCTCCACAACACAATTCAGGGTAAAAATCTTATCTACACATCCTCTTCCCTTCCTAAAACCTCCCTGCTCGTCGCCTATCCATTTCTCCGTTCTCACTCTCACTCTCTCAATCACTACCCTACTGTATACCTTCCCTACTACGCTTAGAAGACATATTCCTCGGTGGTTACCACACACTCCTCTTTCCCCTTTGCCCTTATATAGGGGGACTATTATGCCAGTCTTCCAGTCATCGGGTGCACTCCCCTTCTCCCATGCTAGTTTGCACATTTTCCATACCCATTCTATCACTATCTCACCACCATACCTCAACATTTCCCCACACACTCCATCTGTTCCTGGTGCTTTCCCCAACTTTTTTCCACTCTTTTCATGGCTTCCCACACTTCTGACCTCCTGATCCCCACCTCCTCCTCCACTACTTCTCTTCTTGTTTATTTTGCAAGTTTTACATTATAATATTTTCTGGACCCCTTCTCCCTCATGTTTAGCATATTAGTTTTGAGGTTTTAAGACGGTCGTTCCATTAGTTTGTCGATTTAAAGACCTTTCGCCCCATTTCTTTGTCAATATTAAGATCTTTCGTGCTATTTAGGTGTCAATTTTTTTCCTGGCGAACGAAAGTGAGCTTGTAATTTTGGAAGAACCGGCCTTCGGCCGGAACATTTTTCTACCGAAAAAATTTACAAATTTATCTTGAAAGGGTGTCTAACGGGTGTTTATTTTAAACTTGATGGAGGTCTAGCGAGGAAACTCATAAATATATTAATAGATAGATATATAGGCCAAAAAGCGAGTACTACCCCCTTAAGATTGACACCTCCATGTAGTGCCACCACTATAGTGAATCCTCTTACAAGACCTCTCATATAAGTGTAAGGAGTTAACCCTCTTTCGCTCACATACTCACTTTCTTGACATTTGGAGTAGCAATAACTCAGCACATGATATGAAATATCCCCATCAATCTCTGCCTCAATCACTTTACTCAAACACTTGCTTTCCATTGTATCATCCTGCTCCATACATCCCTTCACTCCAACTTGTTCTATCTCTTGTATGTCTTTCACCCTTCTGGATGCTCAAGCCTCTGTTTGCCAATGTGTCTTTCATACCATCTCTCCCTTTCCTCCACTGCAAAGGACTGTTACTTAACCCTTGTCTAGCGGGGTGTTTTGGGCTCATTTGGGCATATTCAGGCCCTCCTGCATGATAAATCAAGCATCTACATGAAAAAATAAATATTTAGCAAAAACATAGGCACTAAAAGCTTCAAAATGAGACCAGAACGAGCTACATAGCACTCGTGGTTCTCTTGCAGTGATGCCACGAACATGGGAGTTTAGCATATATCAGTATATTTTCCCCAGCTATGCTCACTACTGGCTACACTGCCGGCCTCTCGAGAACACAGGGAACATGAGTTAATGGGCGGCGGTAAGCCCTGGGAGTCGGCTGTCTGGCCCGCTGTGCTCCCGGCCATTTGCACTCGATTTTAACCCTTTAAAAGCCTTAATAATGCTCCTAACTTGCTGCAAATTGGTGCACGACTTAAGTCGAGCGCCGCCAATAAGGGGTTAAGCCGGTATCACACGAGAGCTCTTATAGTCAACATTCGATAGTCAACATTTCTAGTACAGGTATCGGAAACTAGACTGATGATAGATGAATTTAGGTAACCGAAATATTGTAAAAGTTGATCTTATAAACTGCCAGACCAGTGTTGGGGATAAATATTGAGGGAAAAAGCGCTCGTGTGATACCGGATTTAGTGATTATCATTGCTAAGTGACCCTTCTTCTTATCACAATACATTCAAGCTCTTCAATCCTACCTTAGTACTGTACTTTGTATAGGTTTAATTGTTCACTCCTTATTCTGTCAAACATAAACAGTACAGCTGCCAGCTATTTCAAGCTCTTCAAATCCCTCAGTTCCAACTTCCATTGTCTGTACTTTCTCTGTTTGTGGTTTTGTGTTTTTTATCGGTATTTCATAATATTGTTTTGCTAAATCTTCAATGCGTTATTTACACGTTATATCGAGTGGTTTCTGTTTTGGTTTGTTTGTTTTGCAAGTTATGCATTTTAATTATGTACTGGTACTTGCCTCCAGATAATGCTTAGCAGCTTGTTCATGTTCTCCTTGTTTTGTGGCCAAGTTCCCCAAGTTCTTGAGACAGGAATACCTAAGGGCCACATCCTGGGGTAATGTCCCGCCTGGCTTGAAACCTTCTGGCCAACATGCCTGAAACAATGTCCACAAATTTAATAAAAATAAAGTAAGGATTAATTCTGATTTTTTATATATACTGTATATTTACAATCTAGACAGACCTTTAAATTAGGCTAGTGTTTCAGTTTCTTTATAGCAAACATAAAACTGTATGACAATTCAAAATGTTCATACATTCCTAAAACTTATCTATTATTTTTTGCTTAGTAAAAGGTATAACATAAAGTATAAGGTCTCTGTGTGTGATTTTGTTTTTATTTATTTTATATGTTGTGTTGTGTTGTCCCTATTCGGGCTGTCACGAGTCGGCCACCTCCAGTTATGGGGTATGTGCCTAAGTATATACATACATGCATGTATGTATGTATATACTCAGGCACATACCCCATAGCTGGGGGTGGTCGACTCGAGACAGCCCGATCAGGGACAAGACAAAAAAATAAACAAATAAAACAAATTCACACACATCTAGGTCACATCTAGGTAGGGGAGGTGTGGTGGAGTGGTCATGCCACTGGATTGGTAATCCAATGGACCCGGGTTCAAATCCCGATATGTCAATGGGAAGATATTATTGGGATTGAATTTGTGCTGTACCTAGTAGCCTATCAGTGCATTACCACAAAGCCCACCGAAATGCCAAAAAAACACCCTCATTGTTCCCTGATTAAATAACACTGTATGAATATTCCCATATTCAAAATATGTTACAGGGGGACAATGCCTAGTGAGTTCACTGCTCAATAGGTGGCGTTCTGAGAGTGAGGGTCTGAGTCCGGAGGGTGAGACGGTGAAGCACTTGAACGAAGCAACCAGCCGCTTCAGAGATGGAGCTGCTTCGAGCCATGATGGATGCTTCACATGTCTCACTCCCCAGACTGGAACAAGACCTCACGGGTTTCACCGTGTTGAGCGGTGGAATGTACAGGCTCTCAGCCTATGCCCGAGAGGGAGTAGTTGGGAAAAAAAAAAAAAAAAAAAAAAAAAAAAAAAAAAAAAAACAGAAGGACCAGAGACCCACACCCATTTGGGGTCTCCAGCAAAAGATTCCCAGGTCCCAGACCTCCCTACCTTTTCAACATATGGATTCTCCAAGACCAAGAGGAAGTTCTCGTGTGCCTTCTGTAAGTTGTGATGTGCGAGGTGAGTGATGGCCTCATTATAACACTTGGTAGCCTGAGCCTCCAGGGCCTCGCGGGTCGGACCAACATCTTCATCCTCACTACTGCCCACCGACCAGTCGTTTAGGGCAGCAATACGAGTCATGATGGTTTATTGTTGGCTTTAAACTGCAAATCGAACAAAGACTCGACCCATTAAGGCCCTCTCTTTGGAGATGCAGTCATTCTTTGGAGATGCAGTCATACTCCAACACCTGAAGGATAAAAAAATATAAGTTGACAGAAATTATATAAACATTGTGTGACCGTCATCATACAAGAACTGAGGAGGTCAAAAGGTTAATAAAATGGTCATCCTCACATGGTGTTATAGCCTATTAGTAAGTGGGAACATCAGAAAATTCTACCCATCATCTACAGTATATTCTGAGGCCAATATTTTGGTCAAAGAATACACTTTTGTTGGAAAGTGCATCAAGGGAATTGACCAGTCACACTTTCAAGCATCTTGTCAGGGTGATGGACAACTGGACATATAACCCAAGGTAACAGTAAGTTAAGACATGCTACATAGGCCTATGGGTCATGGCCCTATATTTTGTTCACTAAGCAGCCTATTAGATTAAATCTGTACTGGTAGTACAATAACCCCTCTCTATTTCGGACTAATTGGGGGGACACCCTGTCCGAAATGTCCGAACTCCAGCTGTGTCCGATCTAAACGAGGACAAAAAACCGACCTGAAAGAGAAACATTCAACGAATATCGAATAGTGAATAGTGAAACGGGAACAGACTTCACCGGGCGCCGAGCGGGCCGTTAACTGGGAAACGGAAAACGGGAGCAAACTTCATGCAACCATGACAACGTAATATATGCGACCAAGAAAACGGAGGCTACCCTATTCATACCCTAGATTTAAATATATTGATATAATAGCACATACAGTGCTGTATACTGTAGTAGTTTATTTAGAACAATAAGTAAGGAATAACACTGACCCCTTCATTGAAAACAGGCCCACCTCACTCCCCTTCACCTCTCCACCTCACTCCACTTCTCCACTTCACTCTCCTTCACCACCTCACTCCCCTTCTCCATCTCAAGTGATATCGAGGTCACTTACGCTTTGGGAGGCATTGCAAACGGGAATATGCACGGAGGATATGTTTAACAAAACAACAACAACACAAGATACCGCATACTGACGCCCGTGACGTCACGTCTCGTCCAAGCGGGTGACTCAAGAGCCTAGCCGGCAAGAATGTTAAGTGCGGGCGTACTGCCAGCCTTGTTTACACTACGCTTAGTGGCGTCGGACCTTTGCCATCATGTTCCCGTCTATTTTTACTGCCTTTGAATAAAATAATATGTTGAGGAGGGGCCCCCCCCATGGGGGGGGGCCCCATGACATATTGTCATCATCGGTACTTATCACCGAAACTATCACTAATTATTTCTCAATATTTGAAGGCTATTAGGCCTATAGAATAAGGATGTTGCAAAGATCGGGATGGATGTAGAGTTCGGGCGTACGGTCATCATTGTTTACATAGGGCGATCGCCGCACTCGCACTTACTTTCCCGTCTATTTCGACGCTATATTTTCTGCTATTTGCCCCCTGTCATTACTACATGAATACTAGGTTAGGTTAGGTTAAAATAGACGGGAACATGATGGGAAAGGTCCGACGCCACTACGCGTAATGTATACAAAGATGGCGGTACGCCCGGTCACTACATCCTACCAAAAAGATCATATTAAAATGTGTTTCAACCTCCGGAGATACAGTACATTTTATGTGCACTATATAAAGTACTGTAAAAACAAAAAAAACTCTCCCTATTGATGGCAGTGAAATTCTTATTAAGCCCCTTACTGTTAAAATAGATGCCGATTTCAATAAGTCATGGGGGGGGGGGTGAGGGGGGCAAAGCCCCCTCTCAACCCATCCTGTATCCAAAGGCAAAAAAATTGTATATTTACCCTGAAAATTACTTACTTACAGTTTCTTACAGTAGATCCTCTGGAAAAAGGCAAACTAGGCCTGTGTATCCAGCTCAGTACCAGTACTTGCACTGCTGCTGTCGTTCACGGTGTTGGCGGCGGCGGTAGCAGACGCAACATTTTTACTATTCTGTAGTTTTGTTTTATAATCAAACTTCAAATCTTGTCTTCCCCATGCTTTATCAAGATTACTTTCAAACTCCCTTATTGATTCGGAATCGACTACATACTGGGGCAGTGCGTTCCACTCATTTACCACTCTATCACAAAATGAGTTCTTTGCCTTCTCAAGCCTATTTCTTTCTTTGTAAATTTTCTTAGAGTGTCCTCTCGTTCTTGTTCCCTTCCGCATCAAGAAGATACCTTCACACACATCCTCATCATACTTTCCTGACACTATCTTAAAAGTCTCTATCATATCCCCTCTCTTTCTCCTATATGCCAGTGTCGGAAGCCCCAGTGTCCTCAACCTCTGCTCATAGCCCGCGTTCTTCAACGTTGGTACCAGCTTGCTAGCTCTCCTCTGCACTTTCTCCACTGCTTCTATATCCTTTACCATATATGGAGCCCACACCTGGTTCGCATATTCCAGGTGCGGCCTAACCAGCGCTGTATAGAGATTCCTGAAGATTTCTTCGTCAAGTGACACAAATGTCCTCCTTATCAGCCCTACAATTCTATTGGCTTTTTTTATCTTTTCCGCTAAGTGTTCTGAGAAATTTAACTTATTGTCTATCACTACTCCTATATCCTTTTCTGCATTCACTTCCTCCATCGCTTCATACATACTGTATCCTACCTTGTCTATCTTGCTTGTCCCAATCCGCATGTACTTGCATTTTTTTGGATGAAAAGGCATTAACCAATGCTCAGACCATCCCTTCATGCCCTCCACATCTCCTTGAAGCAAACCCACATCTTCCTTACTCCTCACTCTTCCATACAGCTTAGTGTCATCCGCATACAGGTATACCTCACTTCCATTAGTTATAACTTCAGGTAAGTCGTTGATAAATATAACGAACAGCAGTGGTCCCAACACAGATCCCTCCACAATACCACCACCAATACCCACAATACCACCACAGTCTACACACAATACATAAGATCAGTTATGGAATACGCAAGCCCGGCCTGGGCTTCCAACCTAGCTGAAACACATCATAAGACCTTACCGACCATTCAAAATAAAGCCCTCAAAATCATCACAGGATGCACAGCTACGACACCCACAGATCGCCTACATCAAGAAACCAAAGTCCTCAAAGTCAAAGATCATCTAGACATGAGAGGCACACAATTCCTGGCAGCAGCCTCCACGAATCAACACCACCCACTACACTACATGGCTACACACCCACAGACACCAAGAAATATCAAAACAACACCCAGCACACGCTATCACACACAAATACTGTCTTCTCTCCCTCCCTGCCCACCTCAAACCAACTTCCGGAAGCACATCCATACTCATATCACTCGCCGTTCCATTCACTCACTCATAGACAACACGCAGCTGCAAGCACGACCTCCCAAAATCCATCCTTCTGAATCCTCCCTTCCTCGCGAGGACAGAGTCCACCTGGCCAGGCTGAGATGCGGACACCATCCGGCTCTTCTGAGCTATCAGAAGAGACTGGATGACTCCGTCGTCGACACCTGCCCGGGTTGTAACACAGCACCCCATACCATTAAACACATCATAGAAGACTGCATTTCACACAACCACTTACGCCAACAACACAATTTACACTCTTTGAGAGCTCTGTGGGAAAGCCCGACCGTGGCCATGGCCTTCCTTAGGGACTCGGGGCTGTTCGGCCAGGCAGCTTAGGGAACAACAACAACAACAACACAGATCCCTGAGGTACCCCACTTGTAATTTCCCTCCACCCCGAGCCTATTCCATTCACCAGTACCCTCTGTCTCCGATCTTTCAGGAAGGCTTCTATCCATTTCACACATTTCTCCCCTATATTATAGCTTCTAACTTTCTCTATTAACCTTTTATGTGGGACCTTATCGAAGGCCTTCATAGTATCGCAATATACCACGTCTATTACATCACCATCTTCTAGAATTTGCATCCAATCATCTACCACCTTAATTAGCTGTAGTACCGTCGACTTCCCCGGCAAGAATCCGAACTGTCTCCCACTGAAAAGTTGGTTTGACTTCATATGCTCCATTATTCCTTCTCTAATTACCGTTTCCATTAGTTTACACACAACACTTGTCAAACTGACTGGTCTATAATTCCCTGGGTCATTTCTCTTTCCCTTCTTAAATATAGCTGTTATGTTCGCCTCTCTCCAGTCCATCGGGATTTGTCCTGTATTAAACGATACCTCAAATAATATTTTCAATGGCTCTACTTTCCATTATTTTCATCAGCCTTTTCTTGTAATTCCTTAATTTTTTTCCTTTGTTCTATACTCAAATCCTTCTTTAGTCTTATGTGCTTCAGTTTTTCATTTGTATTTAGCCTCCAACTAAAATTTGTCACAGTCTCTGCCACTGCCCTAGTTTTAAACTGTACCCTTATAGGTCTCATCTCTCCCCTTTTATATCTACCTATCCTACTGACCTCCTCCACCTGCCCTTCCCATCCATATCCATCCTCATCCACACCTTTCATGACCTCCTTCACTGTCTCCATATCCCTCACTTTTCTCACTCCATTATCATTCATATGATAGGATACAGTATGTATGAAGCGATGGAGGAAGTTAATGCAGAAAAGGATATAGGAGTAGTGATAGATAATAAGTTAAATTTCTCAGAACATTTAGCGGAAAAGATAAACAAAGCCAATAGAATTGTAGGGCTGATGAGGACATTTGTGTCACTTGACGAAGAAATCTTCAGGAATCTATATACAGCGCTGGTTAGGCCACACCTGGAATATGCAAACCAGGTGTGGGCTCCATATATGGTAAAGGATATAGAAGCAGTGGAGAAAGTGCAGAGAAGAGCTAGCAAGCTGGTACCAACGTTGAAGAACGCGGGCTATGAGCAGAGGTTGAGGACACTGGGGCTTCCGACACTGGCATATAGGAGAAAGAGAGGGGATATGATAGAGACTTTTAAGATAGTGTCAGGAAAGTACGATGAGGATGTGTGTGAAGGTATCTTCTTGATGCGGGAGGGAACAAGAACGAGAGGACACTCTAAGAAAATTTACAAAGAAAGAAATAGGCTTGAGAAGGCGAAGAACTTATTTTGTGATAGAGTGGTAAATGAGTGGAACGCACTGCCCCAGTATGTAGTCGATTCCGAATCAATAAGGGAGTTTGAAAGTAATCTTGATAAAGCATGGGGAAGACAAGATTTGAAGTTTGATTATAAAACAAAAATACAGAATAGTAAAAATGTTGCGTCTGCTACCGCCGCCGCCAACACTGTGAACGACCGCAGCAGTGCAAGTACTGGTACTGAGCTGGATACACAGGCATAGTTTGCCTTTTTCCAGAGGATCTACTGTAAGAAACTGTAAGAATATGAGTCTCTATATCTCCATACAAGATTACACCCCTATCCCTTTCCATGGCCTCCCTCACGACACTCTCCTTGTTCTTCATGACCCCTACAACTGCACTCTCAAAACTTTTTTTGGTCATATTCATTTCTTCCTTTTGCTCTTTCATAATATCCTCCAAATCCTTGAATTACATCTGAGTGTTTTAAAGATTGTTGGATAATGGGAGAAATAACATTTTCCGGGGATTGTAACTAATTTGAACTACTGTATAATGATGAAAGCTACCTAAAACCAAAAAGAAAAACCATGGGAAAATCAGTGGTAGTTTCGGTTATATTTTCCTCATCATCATATATATATTGCCAGCAGGGGGCAAATTACCGAAAAAAATTCGCTGTCAAAATAGACGCGAACTTAACCACGGCGATCGACAAATGTAAACATGATGGCGGCGGTGGTGGGGAAGGCGTCGGACCTTTGCAATCATGTTCCTGTCTATTTTGAATGCCATTGGTAACAATAATATGTTGAGGGGGCTTTGCCTCCCATCACCCCCCCCCCCCATGACATATTGTCATCATCATATATATTACCAGCAGGGGGCAATAACCGAAAAAAATCGCCATCAAAATAGACGCGAAGTTAACCGTGACGATCGCCCTATGTAAACATGACGACCGTACGCCTGGAATCTACATCCATCCCGCCTAGCCTTTATACCGGCGCTCTGACGGATCCCCGTTTTTGACGGACATTCACAGGGGATGGGGGCGCGTCATCCGACACTTTCGAGACTGACGGACACATGTGACATCTCGGGAACATACGAGATATAAGACATATCATTGGACGGTTATGACGGACATTTGCCCTTATTTGTCCGAAAACTGTTAAGAGACTGTCGGAACGATGACGGAAATGTCCGAAAACCGGAAGTACGTATCCGGGAGGCCGTCGCCGATCCGGCTAGTACGGGTTTCCGACAATTAGAGGTCTGAAATGGCGAGGGATTACTGTACTGGTATCTATTATGGATCACTCAGTTATTAAAGTGTGTGCATGTATGCACTGTATATAACCTGAAGGACTTTCTCTTCATATTGCTGAGGGGCACAAGGCCCTGGGTGGGGCTTTGGTTTCCCGGGCATTTCCGAACCCTCCTCAGCTCCCCGTCATGGAGTGGCTTCAGTCACCCAGGCTTTATTGTGGTCGGCAGGGAGGGTTCTGTGGGGGCGCTCTGTTATGGCCTTGGCCTTGCTCGGGGCCTTGGGGCTGTTCGGCCAGGCAGCTTGGGGAACGACAACAACAACAACCTGAAGGATGCAAAAAAAGGAAATTTCTAAATTTTAAGATCATAACTTTGTCCCCTCCAGTGGGCAGTGGGGATGCCCACCATCTATTATCTGTGGCCAATTTGTTGGTTGTTGTTGTTGTTATTGTTGTTGTTGTTCCCCAAGCTGCCTGGCCGAACAGCCCCAGGCCCCCAAGGCCCCGAGCAAGGCCAAGGCCATAACCGATCGCCCCCACAGAACCCTCCCTTAGAGAATACACCTTTGCTGGAAAAAAAACAAGTTAATAGGCCTACTTTTATATTTTTAGCTTTAGAATAACCTGAACATCAAACCTAACCTTTCCGAGACTCTCCTAGACTCCTAATCTCCCTGTCCATCTTCCTGTATATTAAACCTAAGGAACACCCCCTTCTTAACATTAATTCTCCATTATGAACCCCACTGTTTTTTAGGTTAATCTAAACTTTGGTATTATTCTAGATCCGGTTTCACAGCACACTCATCAATTTAGGCTAGCCTATATGGCTTCTATAAATTTGTCATACACCATACTTCATTCCTGTATCGGTCAGTAGCAGCGCAAATGGAATTATAATTACTGTGAAAAAGTTAATATTTACCTCGTTATCCACAGCCAAAGCTGAAGATTGCGGAGTAAATACCGTAGACTTCATCGATTTTTCTTTTCGGCGACCGTCAAGCTTTTATTATTTAAATACCAAACCAGCGGGGGTGAGGGGGCGGCAGCCCCCACCTATAATACTAGGATCAGGTTGTTAGGTTAGGCTAATATTACCCATTATTTTTGTCTTTTACCCCGCAATTTCCCTGATCTTCATAGCCCTCCCCACTAGTGGGGGCCGTGTTTTTAGATTGTTGGATAATGGGTAGGCCTAAATACTCATTTCCGCCAGTCCTTAGTATAAAACAACACTGTAGTCTGTAGGCTATAGGCCTATTAAAGAAAACTGAGAAAAACAAAAACACAAAACGCTAAATTTTTCTGTGAAACCGGATCTAGAATTTTACCTAAACTTCTAAAGCTAGCCTAGGCTATAAAATAGAAAATACCAATAAGATAATAGTCAAGGACACTACATCCGCCTTATTAGAAACAATTTAGGCCTATTAGGGAAAATAGAGACCAATAGAATCGCCATATTTTTCTCATTATAGTCCGTGCGGCATGGAGGATTTTCATTATCGATAACTTGAAAAAACCCGATTTCAAAGAAAAATACACCAAAAATCTGTCAAAGATGTCAAATAGCGGGGGCAGCCCCCACCCATAAATTCATAATACTATAATAGGTTAGGTAAGGTTGTTAGGTTAGGGCCACTAATCATATAATGTCCTTTCAAAGGGGTATAGGCTAGTAAACACTAGGATAGCCTATACCTGGTCAGAGGTAAGAAGAAGAAGAGTCCTGATGTAGGCTAGTCTCCTTGAATGTTACCGAAAATAAATTTTGAAGTTAGCCTACTCCCACGGAAATAGTACGGTAGGCCTATGTAATATACTACGGCCTAATATATAAGTGTATTTTGAAAGTTTGAGCTGAAAATGTTCAGTAGCCTAATAACACGGCGAGCGTTTTCTTGAACATTAGCCTAGGCTACCAAAGAATGCGGGAGAGTGGGAAATCTGGGTTTTGGGTAGGGAAGAAATCAAATCGAGGACAATACATTCAATGCACAACATAGGCTAATAAAAACACAAATAATATTTCACATAGCCTAGCCTACATCTAGGCCTAGGTCGATCAGAAACAAGCAATGGCTAGCCTAAATCAACAAATGCTCAAGCTAATAATAGGCTAGCCGCTGCCTATTTCAGATTGTTTGCTTCTGTAGAAATAACTGATGTAACTGATTACAACAATAACACAGTATACTCAATCTGCAGCACCTTTTCGCCATACAAAGGGTAAAGTATTAAAACAAAACTGACATAAACAAGCCTTTCCCGCTTTGTTTACAAAATTAAGTAGTGTTTGGTAGGGGACTGCCTTTAGTACGGCTCATTGGTATTCTGCAGGACACTTTGTTGTTGTTGTTGTTGTTGTTATTATTAAAGGGCCTTCGGGTGGATGCCACCTGCTTGGCCCTAGAAGACTAACCGTCAGTGGGACCCTATACTATGTCGGCAACATGAGTCGCCAAGACACATAAGGCACGAGAGAGCTGAGAACACACATCCGTATCCCGGACACCGTGGCCTAACAAGAGCCCTAAGCTGAACCCCCGAGACGACAAACGGCAAACCGAGTCCCTAAGTTTGACCCTGTGACTATAGAACCACGGACACACCTCCACCAGATGCTCAGGGGTTTCGGGCTGTCCACACCAGCGACAGTCCGGGCACCGTACCATGCGGAGTCGGAACAGGTGTGCTGACAGCGCAGTGTGTCCAATACGCAGCCTGGCCAGCGAGACATCGAGTTTCCGCAGGGGGTGTCGACTCCAAGGCTGGGGGCACGAATCCCACCGGTATCTCCCCATGGTCGTCCGTAGCAACAGCACCCGTAGCTCCCTGTCCCAAGACACTTTGTTTACATTCTAGCCTCCTTGGAGGCTCCTCCCCGATGCTCAGTAGCCAATCAGAGGGGAGCTTCACCTACAAGACGTCAGTACATTTGTATTGGTAATTTTCTGTTATCGACACCGTAGACTTCATCGACTTTTCTTTCGGCGTCCGTCAATCTTTTATTGTTTTAATGAAGGAGTGAAAGCAAGCGCAGAGGAAGTATCTGGTAAAAGGAAAGTAGGAGGCAGATGTATAAGGAAGGGAAGCGAATGATGGAATACGGTGAGAAAGGCAGTTGAGAAGAGACATTGGTTTGAGAGAATGCTAGACTACTCGGCCCACGGGACAGCTCGGCCAGGACAGCTCGGCCCAGTAAAAACAAGACAGCTCTGCCCTGTGTTAATTACGAGACAACTCGTAATTAACCTAACCTAACCTACACATTATGAATAGAGAGAACTAGCCTATGACATAATTATACAATAAACGAACATTTCGCCCACATTACACACACGCCATAAACCCTCCACTTAGCTCTCCCCAGCCTATATACTGACTGGTCTCGTCAAATTGCCCCATAGCAAAACATGGGGCCGAGCTGTCTCAAATAATGGGGCGAGTTGTCTCGCCGTTGTAGCCGAGTTGTCCAAAAGTGGGCCGAGCTGTCCGAGCCGAGTTGTCCCATGGGCCGAGTCGTCCAGTCACCGTTTGAGAGGGTTTTACAGGATGGTAGTGTTGAGGTATGGGAGAGGTACAAGGAAAAAAGGAGAGAGGTAAAACGGAAGATTAGAGAAGCGAAGAAAAATGCAAATGAAAATGGGGTCAAAGGTTGAGTGAGAATTTTGAGGAACAAAAAATGATGTTCTGGAAGGAGGTAAATATAGTAAGGAAAGGAGGATAAAAGAGGGAATTAAGAGTCGGTGAAAGATGCAAATGGAGAGTTACTAGTGGAAGGAGTGCAAGTGAGGAAAAGATAGGCTGAGTATTTTGAATTTTTGCTAAATGTAAGAGATGGAAAGGAGGCAGTAGCCTACGTGGTTGATGGAGATAGGTTACCCAGGCCAGTAGGCCACCCAGGTGGCAGGGAATGAATGAAAGGATTGGGAAAAATTAGGTGAAAGAAGCTAGTGAGACAACTGAGAGCAGGAAAAGCAGAAGGTATGGATGGTATTGCTGTGGAGTGTATTAAGAAGGGTGGAGATGTAATAATACATTGTCTGGTGAGACTATTCAATGTGTGTTTTGTGTCAATGGTACCACTAGACTGGAGTAT
Source organism: Paralithodes platypus (assembly GCA_032716605.1). Taxonomy (NCBI): domain Eukaryota; kingdom Metazoa; phylum Arthropoda; class Malacostraca; order Decapoda; family Lithodidae; genus Paralithodes; species Paralithodes platypus. Next base: position 39,441,793 of record CM064501.1, read on the forward strand.
TGCATGTATTGTGCCGTTGTACAAAGGGAAGGGAGACCGGCAGGAGTGTTCAAGTTATAAAGGTATTAGTTTATTATCAGTGGTTGGAAAGCTGTATGGCAGGGTGTTGATAGAGAGGATAATAAAGGGTATGGAAGGTGCAATAGGAGAAGAACAGTGTGGTTTTAGGAGGGGAAGAGGGTGTGTAGATCAGATTTTTGCAGTAAGACAGCTATGCGAGAAGTATTTAGAGAAGCATGAGATATTTTGGGCTTTTACGGATTTGGAAAAAACATAAGATCGTGTGGATTGAGAGCAATGTGGAAGGTGCTAAGAATTTATGAAATTGGAGGAAATTTGTTCAGAGCAGTCAATATTGTAAATACTGTATTTTATTTACTGTTTCTGTATTAATTTATTTTGGATCTTATCTGTGTAATGAATTTTGAATGTGATATGGACCATCAGGGTGTTCTGTTTGCATCATACTGTATACATCTTTTTGTGTCTGGAATAAAGAATTATTATTATTATTATTATTATTATTATTATTATTATTATTATTATTATTATAAGAGTTTTTATGAAGAGAGAAGAGCGTGTGTTAGAGTAGGAAATAATGAGTTGAGTGAATAGTTTGAGGAAAATGTAGGTCTGCAACAGGGTTGTGTAATGTCACCATGGCTGTTTAATGTATATATGGATGGTGTGGTGAGGGAGGTGAAAATTAGAACTATGGGTAGAGGATTGGGTTTAGTAGGAAAGAATGGTAAAGATTGGGAGTTGAATCAGTTGCTGTTTGCTGATGACACAGCGTTGGTGGCGGATTCTGAGGAGAAACTGTAGCGAGTAGTCAAAGAGTTTGGTGTGGTTTGTGGGAGGAAGAAGCAGAGGGTGAACGTCAATAAAAGTAAAGTGATGGTGTGTAATAGAGGTGCTTGTAGGGTGAATCTAGATGTGAGGCTGGATGGGGAAATACTGAAACAAATGGAGTTTTAAATATCTAGGAGGATTGATACGCAGGAATACAGGTAAAACAGAGAGTATGTGAAGGAAGGAAAGTTTTCGGAGCAAGGGAAGTATGTGGAAGGTGAGAAATCTCAGAATGAACGTTAAAAGTGCAATGTATCAAGGGATTGTTGTACTAACAGTGATGTATGGGGCCGAGACATGGGCTCTTAAGAAAAAGTAGAGAAGAAAGCTGGATGTGATGGAGATAAGCTGCTTGAGTGTAGGAAATGGTTTTTACACCATACCTGAAAGAGGATTTATGGAGCTCCGATCTTACTCTCAACCATCTGAACAATTTAACCAACACACCTAAACTTCGTTAGATGCGGGAATAGCCTCCCGAAAATATCAAGCCCTGGCAGGGACTTGAACTTGGGACCCTTGGGTTGTGAGGCAAACACTTTACCAGTTAGACCAATAGAGATATCCCACTTGGCCTGGTCGGCTTAAGGTATTTCCGCATCCGATTCTGTTTAGGCTAACCTATTTTCACTGACTTTACATGAGGAGTATGTGGAGTGACTTATAGAGACATATTGAGGAATGAAGAGATATGTAGGAGAGTGGGGCAGCAGGAACATTTGTCGGCCAGAGTGGATAGAAGGGTGCTGAACTGGTATGGACATGTTGAGCGAATGGAAGATGAAAGGCTTGCAAAGAGTATATGTGAGTCTGATACAAGTGGAGGTAGAGGGGTAGGAAGAGCTCCATTGAGATGGAGAAACTGTGTAGGAAAAGCGTTGGAAGATGAGGAATGACGTCTATAGATCAGGCAAGAGAAGTGGTAATAAATAGCTAGGAATGAATGGAGAATGCTAGTGAATAGATGAGTGTTGTTGTTGTTGTCGTTCCCTAAGCTACTTGGCCGAACAGCCCCGAGTCCATATAGGAATGAGTGTAAACGCGGTAGTTTGGGAGAGGGGGTCAGACGCCAGCTGGACTAGATAATAGTCCGTCAGGCGCCTGGCCTGGGGAGCCGTTATATATGAAGGGTACGCCTGGATGCATGCATGGTGGGCGGGCTTGTGGTGGTACAGCTTCGCTGCATGTCTGCCTGCGGAAACCGGAGCCTCTTCGGGAGATCTGGGACCTGGGAATCTAATGATGGGGACCCCAAATGGGCCTGGGCTGGGTCTCTGGATTTTTCTCCTGGACGACCTACATTTGTGTGATTTTTGTATGAGAGTGAGGTGGAAAGGCAGACTGAGAATGAGTTCAGTTCAGTTCAGTTGAAAGTTGGGAAGTATTTATGCCTTTCCATCGGCACTTAATTCCCTAGGCAGTTATATTTTATGTAATATTTATATATGGAAGGATGAAGTTGAGAAGTATAGAGTGAAAGTGGTATGGGGCGAGAATGGGAGGAGCGCTCCGGATGATGAATGACAGAGGAGGATGAAGGCGATTCATTCAAGGGCACCGCATCTAGGATGAAGCTGTCTGGTAATAGATAGATAGGCCTAGACACTCATGAGAACATGACTGCCGTCTTGAATGAAAGTAAAGGTCCTTAATATTCTACTGAAAATTCCATGACGCATACGACATAAATATTAGCGATATAAATAAATAAATAAATATATATATATATACAGTATATATATATATATATATATACTGAAGAAGAAGAAGAAAGTCTGAGAGTAACGTTTCACTCTTGGGTTGGAGAGTTGCACAGAGTAGGGGTGGGATTGTGTTGCAAGACGGGTACCACGTTCCCTACGTAAGTGAGGTGGTATACACTGGGAATATTTATATATATAGACAGTATATATATATATATATATACAGTATATATATATATATATATATATATATATATATATATATATATATATATATATATATATATATATATATATATATATATATATATATATATATATATCTATATATATATATATATATATATATATAATATATATATATATATATATATACTGTATATATATATATATATATATATATATATATATATATATATATACAATATATATAAATATTCCCAGTGTATACCACCTCACTTACGTAGGGAACGTGGTACCCGTCTTGCACAATCCCACCCTACTCTGTGCAACTCTCCAACCCAAGAGTGAAACGTTACTTTCAGACTTTCTTCTATTCAACAGCTGAGCTCTGGAACTCTCTCCCAGAATCAGTCTTTCCCTCTTCCTATGACTTAAATTGCTTCAAACTCCGTGTGTCCAGGCATTTTGGCTCGAACGTCCCTTGATTTTGGCCCTGTCACTCTTTCAACTATGGGGGAGGCACTCGCTATAGGCAGTTCTGCCTTTTGCCTCCCTCACTCACACATAAAAAACAAATAAACAAAAATAAAAATATATACTGTATAGCCTATACAGTATATATATATATATATATATATATATATATATATATATATATATATATAGTATATACATATATATATATATATATATATATATATATATATATATATATATATATATATATATATATAGAGAGAGAGAGAGAGAGAGAGAGAGAGAGAGAGAGATAGAGAAATTATATATTTCATTCACTTACATATAAAAGATTACATATAATTGTTTGCATAACCGATGTTTACACACATTTCCCGCGCAAGCTCAGTAAGCGTGTCTGAGCGGCACGCCTCCCCACCAACCAATCCCGTGGCTCGCTGTCTGTGACGTAGACGTGACGTATCAAAATGTCACACGTGAGCCAAGTCTGTAGGGTGGCGGCTGGCAGTGCGTCAGTAAAGTAATGGCTCCCGTGCTGATCGTAGCGTTGCCTCGCACTCTGGGTAGTTGTGTTAAATATGGTAAAAACCATACCAAATTATGTCTGAGCTTGTGCGGCAGACCCGCGGTGGGGTTGAGCATCCGCCATAAGTCTAGCTCGGCCACGGCTGCTCTGGTGGACGACAATGGCACATTGGACGCCGCAGCCCAAAAGAAAAAGGACTCTCTTGACCTAACCTTCTGTGACCACGAATCCGCCTTTAAAAGCAAGACGACGACCGAAATTTTGCGAGCCCTGATGGTGTTTAAGATGTGCGGGATTAATGTGTTGGTGGATAACAACGACAAGGTTCGTGGCCATTCTCCACCACCCACCAACTTACGGCCGCCGGACACGATGCGAACTTCATGTCACATTACGAAAGCCGGAGTAGTCATACGAACAACTATACCGACGGATTGTATCGCAATCTGATTACCTGCCATTAGTAGTTAAATCATGATAGAAGTGGGTGTGGTACGTGTCTGTTTAAATAATTACACATTCAAAATTCCGACACGATACATAAGCCCAACCGGTTGATTGATTTTTACTAGAGTTTTTTGTTCTCCGAGGAAATCCGTCGGTATAAATGTGGTAGTGTGACTCTAGTTGACCCCCACGAGACCCCAGCACAGTGCCACTTAGGAGCCACAACCTAGTAAGATGGGATGACCTATTCTAGACTAGGCTTATCAAATAATCAAACTGATCCAGAGAAGCAAGGTCTGATTTGTTCACCACATTACATAGGCTAGGCCTAGTGTCTGTTTTTCAGCTGACGGTAAATTGTTGTCTCAATCTTCATTCATTAGCCTAGCTATTACCATGATTTAGTAGCGAAATATATTGCTATTTATGAAAACGTGGTCTTAAAATGATTCGAGAGATGGTATATTTCATATTCCCATTAGGTATGGTAGCCTATCGATAAATCAATTTAGCCTAGCCTACCTTCAGCTGAAATAATACCGACTAGCCTAGCCTAGCCTACTGTATAATAATGTCATTGACAACACTAATATCGCTATCTGCCCTTGAACTTGCAATGCAAATCACTAACACAAACAGTTGACCTATACCATCCAAATGATATAAATATTGCAAATGTTATTAGCCTATTGTTGGCTAGAATATAAACCAATTGGACATTTGAATAGCCTAGTGTCATTTAGATAAAGCTTACTGAATGTTAATAATAAGGGTAGGTGGTCATTTTAATGTTTATATTAACTTAGACAAGTAATTTTACTGATTAAATTTCGCACATAGGCCTAGGCCTAATTAGTCCATTTATATATATTTGGTGTGAAAGGTAAACAAATCAGTCCGATAAGCTATGATGATCAGTGTTTAAGTAAAATGTTAAGTTTAACCCTTAGAAGATACGATGATGCATTTATTTTCAGTTATTTGGCTATTATTAGACGATTTTATTCATATTAGGAAGGTTATATGGAAGTCAGAGGGTTAATTGAGATAGCCTTTAGGCCTAACCCTTATAATTTCCACAGATCCTTCTTAAGTAGTAATAATACTATAAATTCGTCTAATGATAGCCAGAATAAACTGTTGAAAGGCGTCATAATCTGCAAAGGGTTAATTAAGTCAGAATGGTCAGTTAAGTTATTTTTTGGGAGCCGTTGCGTTAAAATAAAAAACAAAAAAATATTTTGTCCTGGATGATAGCCTAGACGTAATGTGACAGAAGTTGGCCTCATGGTCCTAAGCTGACTTTTTTGTTTAATATATATATATATATATATATATATATATATATATATATATATATATATATATATATATATACATATACATATATATATATATATATATATATATATATATATATATATATATATATATATATATATATATATATATATATATATATATATATATATATACCGGTACTGTATAATGCTGATAAGATTATTTTTTCATGAAGTTAATGAATAATGATCTAGTACTGTACCATACTTCATTAATATAATTCGATTTTTTTCTTACATGACTTGTTCCCTTCCTTCAGTAATAAAGGGGTGAATGGTGTATACTCGGATAACCATGTTCATTATGTATTGTAGTTTAGACTGATATATTAAAATGGGAGTTTATATTTTTGAAGGACGTAGGTATAATAGTTTGATGATTTATAAGAAGCTTGCCTATATACACAAGTATTATAGTAGGCTAGTGAATAGTTTGTATATGCAGATATTCATTATGTATTGTAATTTGTAGTTCATTACCCAATAGTACCGGTACCCATAATTACAACGGTAACATAATAGGCTATTTCAAAAGTAATAAATTTTACCGGTGTTCCTTTTTATCATGTTAGGCTAATTTATAATGATAAAATATCCCAAAATGCTGGTATTGGATATTACACTAATGCATTGACCCATTTCTCGTACATCTCAATTATATTAAACCTTCATGTCATAATAGTAATCTCAAAACGATTAGTAGTTTTAGTACATATTCCAATAATTATGGTACAGTACACATTTTCTTTCAGAAATTCGCTTTCACTTACTTACTTGTTCGTCAAGGGGAATCCACGCAATGCGATCTAAGCTCATTATTATCGCGCCTCCTTAACTGGGAATGTATTGCGTGAAATGTATGTTAAGTGTTTATGTATCGTTGGAATGGCTGTGGATGTGTGTGTAGTCTGTATTTTAGCCAATTGGTGACATCTGGAAACGAAGGCTTAGGGTTAATCTCTACGGTACCAGTCTCACCCGAAGGCTTAGGTTGACCAGTAGCTTAGGTTGACCAGTACGATACCCATCTCACCTTGTAACCGATCACCAACCCCAGATGGGACGTCACAACTTCGTCCACTTAACAATCAGTGTAACAATCGGTTCATTTCGTGTGTGTGTGTGTGTGTGTGTGTGTGTGCAGACTGACCTTTGGGCGCGCGTGTGCGTGTGTAGACTGTAGACAGACCCAAGGTTAAGAGATACAACCTTGGACAGACCTTCCATGGCTTCACTTCAACATCCGGAAATGTAAGAATGAAGTGATAACAGTTGAGTTACTACTGATACTGTTAGACATTTATATCCCCTTCAATACCATGGCGTCTTTCTCCAATGGTTTCTGGTTATTATTAGACGATTTCACTCAGGTTAGAAAGTCAATATGCGGGTCAAAGGGTTGATTAAGGTATTTCGTATACCGGTAACCTTTTTAAAGATTCGATTACGCACCTGTTTTCTGGCTATTATTCGAAGATTTTATTCAGATTAGGAAGGGTATACCGGTATGGAAGTCAGGGTTGTTTGAGATAATCTTTACCCTTATCATTCCCATAGATTCCTGGTAAACTTAAAAGTAAAAGTTAAATGTGATCAGACTGTGAGCACAGAATAATTATGGTTATAAAGACATTACCGGTACCGGTATATATTGATGATTGATCGTGAACACTTGCGTTCAGGCGATATTGCTGCACATTTGTGTACAAAATAACTTTCTCCTTGTAAGTAACTGAATAAGCTCAATTTCCATGCTGACTATATTAGTTATTTTATATCTTAACAACATGAGAATGTCTACAGTAGTTGTAGGCTAATCATACTGAAGAATTTACACTGTAATATATATATATATATATATATTTAACTAATGTGTGTGTGTGTGTGTGTATGTATATATATATACCGGTATGTACCGGTATGTAGATATGTATGTATATACTCAGGCACATATCCCATAGCTCTGGGGATGGCCGACTCGAGACAGAGACCGAACAAAAACATTTAAAGTTCCAATTCTTAGCGTCCGGGACCACTTTCGCGTTCCCTCTCCCATTTCTCTGTCTCGTCTAGTAGGTTAAGTTTACAAGGGAAGGAGGATTTCAAGCCCCCGTCCCTAGAAGGAAAAGTAGGACAGTAAAATATATGACAGAAACGGCTAAGGTTGGGTAGAGGATGCCAAACGTCACTCTAGATAGGACCAAGGTTAAGAGATACAATCTCTTAACCTTGGATAGGACCAGCCATGATAAATAGACTAATATTAGTCTCTTTACCGTGGGACCAGCCCTCACCCGAAGTATAATAAATATATATACTGTAGGCTTATATGCGAAGGGTAATAGTGTCTATAATAAATTACCCTTTAAAGCTACGGTACTATAGCCTATAGTGGCAGATGAAAGAAGATATAACTATGTTAAGTGTTTTTATGAATGAAAATGGGTAAATGAATGTAGCCTACCAGATTTAGTCTATCAGGTATACACGAATGAATGGTAGAAGCCGATATGAGAATGTATGAATGGACTCTGAATAGAACTCGGCCTGATTGGTGTGTGTGTGTAGATAGCTTTATTTAGATTTAAAAACTATAAATTATACGGTAAAGGCGTCTCTCTCTCTCTCTCTCTCTCTCTCTCTCTATATATATATATATATATATATATATATATATATATATATATATATATATATATATATATATATATATATATATATATATATATATATATATATATATTCCAGGTAGTTACTGGAATATAGCACATTACATAAACATGTAATAACACATATTATCACCACATATTTATCGCCAGTATGCGTGTATATTAGTGTTATCATACTATCATCAATATAATAGGCTACATTATTCAAATCACCACTGTAGCGTTACGGTAGGCTATATAGATTGTCCTTATTAACCTACGGTATATATTATATACGATGCCGTGTTAGTTGTAGTTGTTGTTGTTCCCCAAGCTACCTGGCCGAACAGCCCCAAGGCCCCGAGCAAGGCCAAGGCCATAACCGAGCGCCCCCACAGAACCCTCCCTGCTGACCACAATAAAGCCTGGGTGACCGAAGCCACTCCATGGCGGGGAGCTGAGGAGGGTGCGGAAACGCCCGGGAAACCAAAGACCCACCCAGGGCCCTGTGCCCCTCAGCAATTAAGAAGAGAAAGTTGAGGGGCAAAGGAAAAATGTGACGCTTTGGCTTCCAATCTTGGTAGATTGGGAGGTCAATCCACGGAAGAGACGCCATCACTTGAGATCTAGAAAATATATAAGTAAAAGGAACAGTCAGAATAAGCTATGGGTATGGCAGAGATCGCTCAGTTCTCACTCTGATAGACCAACCCATCACCACATGACTAGAACCCAATCCTCTCAGCATCAGCTAGGAAAAGCCCTAGAAAGCCGCCTTTGGCGGGGGGATAGCTCCCCTATTTCAACCCCTTATATAAGATTGATTTGATTTGATCCTTTATTGATAAAACATAAGTACATGGTATTATATAATTACAGTATATACATTGTCTCAAAAGGGCAAAAATGGTTAAACAGTCTTTTACCCTACTCATACTTTACATCTATATAATAATTTCGATTGTCTGTCTGTCTGTCTGTTCTTTATAGGCGGCCGCAGTTTTTAAGCTAGAGCGTTCATACTTGGTATGCATAGTAAGGGGGTCCCTAGGCAGGTTTTAGTGAAAAAATAGAATTCCCCAGGGTGAAAGGGACGGAGAAAATGGGCGCGAAATCGAAAAAGGGCCGTTTGGGGCAGAAGGAGGCCTCCGATCGAAAAGGTGTATGGAACGAAAGTTGTTCGCAGCTTCCCAAAATGGGGGTACGGATGAGGTCAGATCCAAAATCGGAGGTCATTTAGCGGCCGAAATCGAGGTCACCGTTTAATGAGGCACAGGGAGGTCGAGGCCGGTGTGGTAGTAGTGATTGATGATGGTGATTATGGTAGTAGTAGTGGTGGTAGTAGTGATTGATGATGGTGATTACCCGGGCAACGCCGGGTACCCCTGCTAGTGTACAATATGAAAACAAAATTTAGTAAGTTTTTCTCTTGGATTAGCAGGAATGGGAGCCGCAGGGTTTATAGTTCACATTATGTCTTAGGAAGTGATAAAATCGTCAAAACAATGCTAGTCGATTTAATTCAGCTTAGGAAGGTTCTGTGGGAGTCAAGAGGCATAGTTAAGTTGGTTTTGACCCCCTTAGATGCCTAGAGGTCCTTTTTTAAACTGCATAAAATCGTCTAATAATAGCCAAATATACACCACTAAAAGGTGTCATAATTCACTGCATAAAAAGTATAATACACTCTTTATTCAATCATGCGCATTATATTTCCATGTATAAGATCACGGAGAGGAACATAACTTATATGGCCAACTGTACGGTGGCGCTAATAAGTGATGTCCCGGCACCAATTATGTTTTGATCAATAATTGGTATCAGGCATATTTACACATGATTTCTTCTTTTTGAGTGAGATATTCAACCAGGTTCCTACACTTACCCACCCTATTTAACATCTGACTGACATTAATACAGCACAGAGAGAGCCAAGCGTAATGACAGCTGAGACATGACTTATTAGCGCCACTGTACATGGGCCTATAGTACTGTATATTGGTTGCCGGTACTACGCAAGTTTTTTATCCGCCTAAAGAAGGTTGGGGAGATTATGTGATCTTCGCTGTCTGCCTGTCTGTCTGTTTGTCTGTCATTTGTAAACAGGGTTTCTAAACACACACACACACACACAGAAATAGATGCATTATAAGCCAATATATAAAATATTTTTGTGTGACGCCATAGTAGGTAGAATGTAATGTGAAGTATGCCATCAATGACAAAATAATAAAACAAAATACATTTAAACATGGTTACTATAGGGATAACCTTGCAAATCATGGACACAAGTTCCCAAGTGTTCCCACGAGGCCCTGACATAGTTCTATAACACGCCACACGGCAGTACTTTACCTTGTAACACCTACAGTATTATACAGACTGTTGCCGTACGGTACATCCAAATGGGGGATAGTCTCTCTCTCTCTCTCTGTTATAGTAAAATGTTAGCCTCAATCTGAATGCAACACGCAACCATGGCTAATTGGAAAGGTTCAGCACTAGAGAGAGATAGAGAGCGAGCAAGAGAGATGTGTGTGTGTGTGTGTGTGTGTGTGTGTGTGTGTGTGTGTGTGTGTGTGTGTGTGTGTGTGTGTGTGTACCAATATTCCATACACCACTGCAGTACTAAAAGACCTCGACACAGTTCACAAAAACTAGTGTGGACCCAACTGTACACTACTTTCACACAGACACTTAAATACTTCATGGTTCGCTTTTTGTCGTAGCCGTATGGAGGGCTTCCTGTACGGATCGGTTAAGGGGCTATCACACTGGCATATTTTTCGTCATCCTTCATCCAAACCATGATTTCCGTGTTCCTTCATCTCTCGTTCCGTGGTCTTTTCGGCAGCCCAAGGTTACCCAAGTACACTGGGAAATCGTGGTCATGCCCACGATAATACCAAACTCAAATGACCATATTACATATTCGTATTTTTATGTATGTATCTGTCTGTATTTATTCATCTTTTTGTCTATGTATCTATCTAAATGGCAAAACATCTAACTATGTATTATGTCTGCCTCTACCCTCCATACCCTCCAAGTACCGGTATTAGGAACAGGGCAAATAGAGTTCTAGGATTCATATCTAGGAGTGTTAGCAACAGGAATACTGAAGTTTTCTTAAAGCTATACTTAGCATTAGTAAGACCCCATTAAGACTATGCTGTCCAATTTTGGTGCCCTTATTACAGAATGGATATCGACCCTTTAGAGGCAGTCCAAAGAAGAATGACGAAAAGTATACATAATATTAGAAACTTATCGTATGCGGAGAGGTTGAAAGCCTTAGGCTTGCACTCGCTAGAAAGATGAAGATGTAGGGGATACATCAGACATGATAGAAGGTATAAATAAGGGCGATATAGATAAGGTATTAAATCTAAAGAACGGCGACATTACCCGCTCAAATGGTTTCAAGTTAGATAAGTTTAGAGTTAGGAAAGCTATAGCAAAACACTGGTTGGGGAATAGAGTTGTTAACATGTGGAATGGACTGCCCAGAGCAGTGATTAGCTGAGAAACAGTTGAAAGCTTTAAGCGTAAGTTGGTTTCCCATATGGATGATATGGGCTGGGTATGAATGGGAGCTGCCTCGTGTGGGCCGCATAGCCTTATGCAGTTTCCCGCGATCTTATGTTCTTATTCCACGAGACTATAATACATTCTCAAACGCGTGTCATTGCCTGTTATCCTTCGATACATTAGCCTATGAGGGTGAGTAGGTACAGTGAGAAAAAGTAACTATAGTCCGTTCATAATAGGTTGGGCAGAAATTGTAACTCCTAACCTCTCATAACTAAAAAAGGCCTTGAGTAATCGAGCTAATATGTACCAAATAGGAAGACTTGGCTAGGGAATAGGCTATGTGTATAAAATTGACAGCTCATTTGCTCTAGCCCTTTTTGAGTTACAGAGGTTAGAGTTTATGATTTCCCAATCTAGAATGAACGGACTAAGGTTAAGGGAGATAGTTCGAAGCCTGTTAATTGCTGGAGGCTATTTTTAGGCTGAATAAAATCGTCTACTAACAGTCAGAATAAAGTACAAAAAAGGCGTCGCCGGTACAGAAGGGGTTACAGTTCCGTACACCTTGACACCCTTCTCAAAACACGTACTCAGTAGCCTACCCTATTTTGACGTTGATAATCAATAGGTCGTATACCCTGTTCCAAATAGGTAGGTCAAAAATCGTAAACCCTAACCTCTATAACTCAAAAAGGGCTGAGCATATGGGCTGTAGATTTCCACACCTATACCCTTGCTGACTCTTCCCAAACGGTATAAATATTAGCTCTAGTACTCTAGTCGTTTGAGAGTTATAGGGGTTAGTGTTCAAGAGTTTTTGGCCTACTTATTTGGAACAGAGTATAACCACATCGAAGCTCCATACACATTAAGTAACACTCCGTTCTTAACACTCCCAATGTACTTGAATAAACTAATGAAAGCATAGGGTCCTCCCGGGATTCGAACTCGGGACACCACACCCAGAACATAAGCATCTAAACCATTACACCACCAACACAGTTATATATTATATGTATTCACCAACCAACTTCACTTCTAAACTCAATGCATGAAATCAACAAATACATGTACGTGGCACTCCAAGGATTCGAACCTAGGACATTCACATCGAAATTCCGCGCATACCAAATACGAAGCCCTTGACACACTTCTCAAAACACATGTCCTCAGTAGCCTACCCTATGTCGACACTGATAATCAATAGACCGTAGTTAGGTTATGGTTGAAGGTCACAGCAGGTTAGGACGGAATGATAATTACTATATATACTCCCAGGAATATCTTATAAGTGTACCGTACACCCAGTGGAATATTTCAGTCTAATATATCTGGGAGAGCATTAAGGGAGGGTTATTTATATATTTTATTTATTATTATTATATTAGCTACCATATATCCATCCTATAAGCTTAATAAAATCGTCTAAATGTAGCTAAAATCAAATAAAAAACACGTCATCGGTACAGAAAGGGCTAAATGTATATGACTTTTAGCTATCGGTAACTTTTATCTCTGGAACTTTCTCCCTGAATCCATATTTCCCTCATCCTATGACTTAAATTGCTTCAAACTCCGTTTGTCCAGGCATTTTGGCTCGAACATGCCTTGATTTTGGCCCTGTCACTAATTCAACTCTGGGGGAAGCACTTAAGCACTCGTTACAGGCAGTTTTGCCTTTTGTCTCCCTCATCCACGTAGACAAAAAAATCCAAAGCTTCATAAAATTGTCTAGATGTAGCTGAAATCAAATAATAAACACGTCACTGGTACGGTACAGAAAAGGTTATAGAACTTTACGGTATTTTATCACCGTGGGAGTGTCTACATATTTTATATATATGACAGCTGTGCCGCCTTTTTCTTCCATTATCAGCCACTGTATCCAGGTTTAACACTTTCTTTCACTTATCCTTTGAAATACCGGTACATACCAGAAGGTTCTACGCATTACATAATTATAACGAAGTACGTTATCACCATGGGAATGTCTAGTCACTCTACACTACATCTTGCACACATGACAGCTGTCACCCGGTCCTACCCTTACCCATTATCACTGTCTGTGTTGTAAATGACATTGGAATAAATAATATCGGTAATAATAAAAGGAAACATGCTTGAAATGTGTGTGTGTGTAAAACTCGAGCAGGTTTTGGTTAAACATCTCATGGAGGCCTTTCTTGTATGACCACCAACACCACCACAACAATCACCATTACTAATACTACAGCTTCAAATACCACTATCATCACTTAAACATCCTCAGTCACCACCAACACTACCATCACCATCAATTACACCATCAATTTTTTTTTTTTTTTTTTTTTTTTTAAGAGACAATGAACGGAGGAAGGAAAAACACAGATAAAACAAAAAGGTCCATGTGCCTAAAGGCATCCTCCATTCATAAAATGTTTGTAACAACTGGATTTAAACATTTGTTGATTGTAAGTTTGTGGAAAGCAATTCGAGGGAAGTGAATTCCAAAGAGTAGTAGCTCTGGGGATAAATGAATTCTGATAAGCAGAAGTTCTGCATTGTGGAGGAGAAAGTGTAAATTCATGGGCGCTCTCAGCTGCCCTAGTTCTACGGGGAAAGATGTGGAGAGGCGGCACAATTGAAGCAAGTTCCTCGGAACAATTGCTGTGAAAATATCTGTAGAATAATGCAAGGGATGCAACGTTTCTTCGTATGGCTAATGTAGGAAGGTCCTGTGTGATTGCAGGGTTATTGATTAATCTAATAGCTTTATTTTGAATTTTGTCCAACTGCCTCAATGCAACCACTCCACTTCCACCCCACAGAGGTGAACAGTAATCCATCTGAGAGCGCACATGACTTTTATATATTACGGCCAACTGCTCGTCAGTGAAGAATTCTCGAACTCTGTACAGGAGTCCCAGTTTTTTAGAGGCATTCTTAGCAATGCTTCTAACATAATGTGTCCAGCTCAAGTTAGTAGTTAATGTTACACCGAGAATGTCAATACTAGGGGAAGTGGGAATATTTACATCATTAAAAAATATATGGGAGTCAGTGAGATTCTGTCGGTTAGAAAATTGAATGTACTTGGTTTTCTGTGCATTAAAGGAAACTAGATTCTCTTGTCCCCATTCATTAATTCTAGAAAGGTCCCGGTTCAGAGAAATTGCAGTGTTTATTTTTGAATTTATAAGATCGGGTTGGGTGAAAGAATTGGTAAATGTGAAGGAACTGTGGAGTGTTGAGTCATCTGCGTAGGAATGTATTGGATTATGAGTGGTAGATATGAGATCATTGATATGAATGAGGAACAGAGTTGGGGCCAAAACTGATCCCTGGGGAACACCAGCATTTATTGAGTGAAATTGAGAATAAAGGCCATCTACCATTACACGTATTTTTCTGTTATGAAGATAAGAAGAAATTAGTGGAACTAATGATGCAAGGCCGTAGTGTGACATCTTCGACAATAAGGATTGATGCCAGACTCTATCAAATGCCTTTGATATATCCAGTGCTATTGTATTACACTACACTATCACATATACTATATCGGTACGGTAGTTCATTCGTTATAGGTAGTCAAAATATTGTAACCCCTAACTTCTGCAACTGAAAATGGGCTAGAGGAAAAGGCTACAAATTTCCACATCTGGGCCCTGGCTGACACTTCCCAAATGGTAGAAATATTGGCTCATTTACTCCATTCGTTTTTTAGTTATAGAAGTTAGTAGTCAAGAGTTTTGGCCTGACTATTATGAATGGATTATACCACACATATGACCATCTATCCAATCTCAACCCTCCTCCTGATACCTTTCTTTCCACAGCTTATGGAACTCGGGCACAAGGTTTTGGGTAAGCGTCTCTTGGCCTCGTTCATGAAGACCTCACCTGTATAACCCTCAACACTACCATCACCATCATAAACAATAACGCCATCATGTACACTATCTCTACCATCACCACATATACCATCACACTCATCACCAACTATCCAAACTCAGCCCCTCTCCTGACGCGTTTCTTCCCAACAGCTTATAAGACTCTGGCAGATGTTTGGTAAGCGTCCCTTGGCCTCATTCATGAAGACCTCCCTTGTATGACCATCAACGCCATTATTATCAATACTACCATCACCATCACCTACACTACCACTACCATCACCACATATTCCATCACACTCATCACCATCTATCCAAACTCGGCCCCTTACCTGACACCTTTCTTCCCACAGCTTATGAGACTCAGGCAGAAGGTGTTGGGTAAGCGTCTCTTGGCCTCATTCATGAAGACTTCCCTTGTATGACCATCAACGCCATTATTATCAACAATACCATCACCTGCACTACCATCACCATCACCTACACTACCACTACCATCACCACATATTCCATCACACTCTTCACCATCTATCCAAACTCGGCCCCTCTCCTGACGCCTATCTTCCCACAGCTTATGAGACTCGGGCAGAAGGTGTTGGGTAAGAAACTCTTCGCCTCGCTCATGAAGGCCTCTTTCTACGGGCACTTCGTCGCCGGGGAGGACCAGATCAAGATCCAGCCCACCCTTGAGAGACTCCGCTCCTTCGGCGTCAAGTCCATCCTTGACTATTCCGTGGAGGAGGACATCAGCCAGGAGACGGCAGAGGCACGCGAGATGGAGTGAGTATTCCTAATCAGTTTTACCGTTGGCTATGAGTGATCCTGAATGTAAGCATGGATATATTATGCTTGTAATATAAGGCACTGATGTCGACGGAACGAGAATAATACACCACGAAGAGGGAAACTTTTTTTTTTTTTTTTACTGTTGTTGGCTATGAGTGATCCTGATTGTAAGCATGGATATTTTAAGCTTGTATTATAAGGCACTGATATCGACGGAACGAGAAAAGTATACCTTGATGATGAGGGACCATTTTTGTAGTGGGCAATGTTTTGCTCTGATAAAGCGAAAGGTTAGGTTGTCCACTGCAGTCAAATAATATCTTGGTAAACGAGCCGGCACAACTGATCTTAAGTGGTCCAATATTACTGCTACAAAAAATATTAGTAATATTAATAACATAATACTAATACTATTATTATTATTTTATATATATTATTATTATGTTTTGTTTCTTACTTTAAGAATATGTTTATATTGATGGTGTGGTTAGGGAGGTGAACATTAGAACAACTTTCTCTTCATAATTGCTGAGGGGCACAGGGCCCTGGGTGGGGCTTTGGTTTCCCGGGCGTTTCCGCACCCTCCTCAGCCCCCCGCCATGGAGTGGCTTCGGTCACCCAGGCTTTATTGTGGTCGGCGGGGAGGGTTCTGTGGGGGCACTCGGTTATGGCCTTGGAATTGCTCGGGGCCTTGGGGCTGTTCGGCCAGGCAGCTTGGGGAACAACAACAACAACAACAACAACAACTATGGGTATATGATTGGGTTTAGTAGTAAATAATGGTAGAGATTGGGAGTTGAATCAGTTTCTATTTGCTGATGGCACAGTGTTGGTGGCGGATTCTGAGGAGTCAATAAAAGTAAAGTGATGGTGTGTAATAGAGATGCTCGTAGAGTGAATCTAGAAGTGAGGCTGGATGGGGAAATTACTGGAACAAGTGGAGTGTTTTAAATATCTAGGAGGACTGATAAGCAGGAATGGAGGTATGGAAATGGAGGTAAAACAGAGAGTATGTAAAGGAAGGAAAGTTTTCGAAGCAATGGGAAGTATGTGGAAGGTGAGAAATTTTGGAATGAAAGTTAAAAGTGCAATGTATCTAGGGATAGTTGTATCAACAGTTATGTATGGGGCTGAGACATGGGCTCTGAAGAAAAAGGAGAGAAGAAAGCTGGATGTGATGGAGATGAGCTGCTTGAGGAGTATGTGGAGTGACTCGTGGAGACAGATTGAGGAATGAAGAGATACGTTGGAGAGTGAGGCAGCAGGAACATTTGTCGGCCAGAGTGGACAGAAGGGTGCTGAGCTGGTATGGTCATGTTAACCCTCTCACGTTCTTGACACAATTTTGAGCCTTAGGGATACTTTAAAGCCTTTGTTACCATCAGGGGTATTTAGAAACCTTTAGTTTAGTTACCGGGTACTTCAATCTATGCAGTTGTCTTTGAGCTAGCTGTGGGCAGAATACTAATTTTGGAGAGGTAATTATAAGAGTGAGAACACTTTATTTATTATTGCTAATCTGGCAACCTCTGCGTCATAAAAGCGTGAAAGGGTTAAGTGACTGGGAGATGAAAGGTTTATAAAGAGGATATGTCAGTCAGATACAAGGGGAGGTAGAGGGGTAGGAAGACCTCCATTGAGATCAAGAAACTGTGTAGGAAAAGCGTTGGGGTAGAGGAATGACTATAGATCAGGCAAAAGAAGTGGTAATAAATAGGAATTAATGGAGAATGCTAGTGAATAGACGAGTGTCAACACGGTCGTTTGGGAGAGGGGGTTGGGCGCCAGTTGGACTAGATAATAGTCCGTCAGGCGCCTAGCCCAGGGAGCCGGTAGAAATGAAGGGTACACCTGGATGCATGGTGGGAGGGCATTGTGGTACTCTGCTGCGTGTCTGCCTGCAGAAATCGGAGCCTCTTCGGGAGATCTGGGACTTGGGAATCTTGCAGGAGACCCCAAATCGGCCTGGGTCTTTGGGTATTTTTCCTGGACGACCTAGATGTGTGTGATTTTGTGTTTTATTTTTGTTATTTGTTGTGTTTTGTTGTCCCTGTTCGAGCTTTGTCTCAAGTCCGCCACCCCCAATACAAAAATAAAAATAAAAGTGGGGTATGAGCCAGAGTATATAAATAGATCTTTACCCTTCAACTATAATAGGTCTATTGATTGTGTTACGTTGTTAACTTTTCCTGTTAACGTCATCAATCCTGTCTGTTGGTTTTTTAAGTGCCTCCTTCACCCCCACCACCATTCAACACGTTTTCTTCTAACCATTTCACTACGATGCTGCCTATTTTCTGGCTACCATTTTGCAGCAATGGTCACAAGTTGACCAATTTCAATAAGCTGATGCATGTTTTTATTTTATTCTGGCTATCATGAGACGATTTAAAGAAGAGCTTGAGCTCTTCTTTAACTCCCTCAGTAGGGCTGTATGAAGGCGCATTTTTTTTTTTTTTTTTTTTTAAAGCCAGTGTCACACAAGCGCTTTTCCCGGCAATGTTCGATGAGCAAGTTTATTCTCATAATAGTTTGAGGCTCTTTCACATTGGAATCGGAAACTAGACTGCAGTTAGATTATGTTATGTGGCTGATTTCCGATAAAACTTAGATTTTGAAGATGCCAGACTACAATTACCTGTAAAAATTGACGGAAAAATCGCGTGTGTGACACCTCCTTTAGTCTAGTTCCGTGGATCCAGACTATTTGAAATTCCCGGGTTACGACGCATAGTTGGTTCCCTTTTGTTAGTTATGTTGAGATTATTGATATTCAAAGGTACGATTATATTGATTACTATAGGTTTGAATTATCTTATGCTTTATCCCGGGAGTCTTTCCAAGCTCCTGTATTTTAGTTTGTAAATCCTGACAAAGGGAAATTGGAACACACTTCATAGCCCTCTCAACAAGACCACAACAAGACCACCTTTTTCGCCCCTCTCACTTGCCACAATATTTGCCTGACTTAACTCTCCCTATCGTCCAGCCACACATTAGACAAACAGCTAAGTGTCTCTTATACTTAAAAGGCCTTCATACTTATTTTATGGACTAGCCGCACACCACTGTAGACAAAATAGTGCTAATAAGATACATAGAAGGCCTCAGAGTCGGACGGACCCAAAATCGAGGGGTCAATCCTGAAAGTCCTTCAGTAAACTGGCATGGGTTGTCCCTCTTACAGGGGATAGGTCTGCTTGGGGGCATTTTGTGTGTAGCCACCCTCATTAAGGGGAGTAAGGCGTCCGGCAATAGATAGATAGATAAGCCCAGGATCTCCATTTATTTTATTATTATTATTGTTTATTATGTACGGTATTAATATTTGTATTCTTATTATTATTATTATTATTATTATTATTATTATTATTATTATTATTATTATGTGTATTCTTATTATTATTATTATTATTATTATTATTATTATTATTATTATTATTATTATTATTATTATCGTGTACCCTTGTGTTTGTTTGTGTTCAGTTTGGCCCCATGTGACTGTATGCCCCACTTGGCACTACTTAAAGAACAAGTGACGTATACAAATATCTTCAATATTAACACCTGGCACTGCTTGGGCTGTGTGTGTGTGTGTGTGTGTGTGTGTGTGTGTGTGTGTGTGTGTGTGTGTGTGTGTGTTACTCAGTTACTTGTTCGTCAAGGGGAATCCACGCAATGCGAGCTAAGCTCATTATTATCGCGCCTCCTTAACTGGGAATGTATTGCGTGAAATGCATGTTAAGTGTTTTATGTACTGTTGGAATGGCTGTGGATGTGTGTGTAGTCTGTATTTAGCCAATTGGCGACATCGGAAACGAAGGCTTAGGGTGGATCTGTATGGTACCATTCTCACTATAGACGGTACCGTCTCGCCCGAAGGCTTAGGTAGCCATCAGCTTAGGTGAACCATATGATACCCATCTCGCCTTGTACCATTTTTGCCAACCCCAGATGGGACGTCACAACGTCGTCCACTTATTCCAGGTACCTAATTACAGCTAGGTGAACTGAGGCTAACACATGAAAGGAGACAAGCCCAATTTGTCTCCGCCCGGCGGGGGATTGAACCCCCGACCCCTCGTGTGTGAGACGAGAGCTCTACCTACTAGGCTACGGGCTGTGTGTGTGTGTGTGTGTGTGTGTGTGTGTGTGTGTGTGTCTGTCTGTCTGTCTGTCTGTCTGTCTGTCTGTCTGTCTCTGTCTGTCTGTCTGTCTGTCTGTCTGTCTGTCTGTCTGTCTGTCTGTCTGTCTGTCTGTCTGTCTGTGTGTGTGTGTGTGTGTGTGTGTGTGTTTATAAGAGACTTCAATATTAACACCTGGCACTGCTTGGGCTGTGTGTGTGTGTGTGTGTGTGTGTGTGTGTGTGTGTTGAAGGGGGTGAGGGTGGGGGGCGGGGGCGGTGCTTGGGGTCATTGGGAGTGTATGAAAGGGGTTAGGGGGTGTCAAGGTCCCGGGGGCTTATTACCGTAGTTTGAACGGGTTTATACTGTGTGTGTGTGTGTATTTATTTATTATTATTATTATTATTTATTGTTTTTTTCACAATGAGGGAAGTTGCTAGCGAATCCCTTCCCTTGTATAAGAATGTGGGGCCCTTAACACTGACTTTTGTTTGGGTGGGGGAAGAAGGGATACTTTCGCAATCATCAATATTTGGAATTATTTCACGCGGGGGTACACACACACAGGGGTACACATAATAGACAACACACACATACGCACACACACTTACACACATACACATCGTCACACAAAATCATATCCCGAAGTAGAGTTGTCACATGACAAAAAACACATACCCATAGTCTCTCTCACACACATACAGTAGATATACTGTACATACACACTCATGATGCACACATACACACACACACACACACACACACTGTTATACAATTCTCTCTCACACCCATAAATATACATACTGTACACACACACACACACACACACACACACACACACACTGTTAAACATCACAGTC
>CM064501.1:39468141-39486929 GCA_032716605.1 Paralithodes platypus
ACATTATTATTATAGAAAAGTATATTATTGAGAATTCCGATAGTTTGTAATATTTTAGTGATAAGGTATACAAGGTTGGCTGGATTATGATAAAGAATTACCGTACTGGGATATGTATCAGTTGGTGTACAAGTGTGTGTGTTTGGCTGGCTCTCTCTCTCTCTCTCTCTCTCTCTCTCTCTCTCTCTCTCTCTCTCTCTCTCTCTCTCTCTCTCTCTATGCGTGTGTTCGTGCTTTCATTACAGGTGGTTTAATCCAAGGTCCATGAAGATCTTGGTTGAATCATGCTTGTGTGTGTGTGTGTGTGTGTGTGTGTGTGTGTAACCATGCATTTCATAATTATCAGTAGGACTATACGAATGTTTCCATGCTTCGTGTGTCTCTCTCTCTCTCTCTCTCTGTGAGTGCTGATGTTTAGACTACCTAAAGCATTCTCTCTCTCTCTCTCTCTCTCTCTCTCTCTCTCTCTCTCTCTCTCTCTGTGAGTGTGCTGATGTTTAGACTACCTAAAGCATTCTCTCTCTCTCTCTCTCTCTATCTGTGAGTGTGCTGATGTTTAGACTACCTAAAACATTCTCTCTCTCTCTCTGTGAGTGTGCTGATGTTTAGACTATCTAAAGCATTCTCTCTCTCTCTCTCTCTCTTTCTGTGAGTGTGCTGATGTTTAGACTACCTAAAGCATTCTCTCTCTCTCTGTGAGTGTGCTGATGTTTAGACTATCTAAAGCATTCTCTCTCTCTCTCTCTCTGTGAGTGTGCTGATGTTTAGACTATCTAAAGCATTCTCTCTCTCTCTCTCTGTGAGTGTGCTGATGTTTAGACTATCTAAAGCATTCTCTCTCTCTGTGAGTGTGCTGATGTTTAGACTACCTAAAGCATTCGCTCTCTCTCTCTGTGAGTGTGCTGATGTTTAGACTATCTAAAGCATTCTCTCTCTCTCTCTCTCTGTGAGTGTGCTGATGTTTAGACTACCTAAAGCATTCTCTCTCTCTCTCTCTCTCTCTGTGAGTGTGCTGATGTTTAGACTACCTAAAGCATTCTCTCTCTCTCTCTCTCTCTGTGAGTGTGCTGATGTTTAGACTACGTAAAGCATTCTCTCTCTCTCTCTCTCTCTGTGAGTGTGCTGATGTTTAGACTATCTAAAGCATTCTCTCTCTCTCTCTCTCTCTGTGAGTGTGCTGATGTTTAGACTATCTAAAGCATTCTCTCTCTCTCTCTCTGTGAGTGTGCTGATGTTTAGACTATCTAAAGCATTCTCTCTCTCTCTCTCTGTGAGTGTGCTGATGTTTAGATTATCTAAAGCATTCTCTCTCTCTCTGTGAGTGTGCTGATGTTTAGACTACCTAAAGCATTCTCTCTCTCTCTCTCTCTCTGTGAGTGTGCTGATGTTTAGACTACCTAAAGCATTCTCTCTCTCTCTCTCTCTCTGTGAGTGTGCTGATGTTTAGACTACCTAAAGCATTCTCTCTCTCTCTCTCTCTCTCTCTCTCTCTCTCTGTGAGTGTGCTGATGTTTAGACTACCTAAAGCATTCTCTCTCTCTCTCTCTGTGAGTGTGCTGATGTTTAGACTACCTAAAGCATTCTCTCTCTCTCTCTCTGTGAGTGTGCTGATGTTTAGACTACCTAAAGCATTCTCTCTCTCTCTGTGAGTGTGCTGTTCTTTAGACTACCTAAAGCATTCTCTCTCTCTCTCTCTGTGAGTGTGCTGATGTTTAGACTACCTAAAGCATTCTCTCTCTCTCTCTCTGAATCGCAAGAACAACAACAACAACAACTAAGTCGATCCTGTGACAAGTATGATCTCAGTGGTATGTCATTTTGGCAGAAGACCATCGATTTAACCCTTTGAAGATTATGACGCATGTTGGCAGTTTATTCTGGCTCTCATTAAACGGTTTTATACAGCTTAGGAAGGATCTGTGGGGATTATAAGGGTAAAGATTAACTCCATTAACCCTCTGACTTCCATACACACCTCCTAATCTGAATGAAGTCGTCTAATAATAGCTAGAAAACAAAAGGAATGCGTAATCGGATTTAGAAAGGGTTAATCTTCTGATTTTTTGTCTATGTGAGTAAGGGAGACAAAAGGCAGAACTGCTTGTAACGAGTGCCTCCCTCATAGTGAAAGAGTGACAGGGTCAAAACCAAGGGACGTTCGAGCCAACAGGTTCTTCGTAAATAGAGTAAAATCGTGTAATGATACAAAGGAGTACAAAGGAAGTACAAAGGAAATCAAGCAACAACAGGTATAGTGACCCTTCTAGGCTGCTTGTCCTCCAAAACACTGAGGATCAAGTGTCCAAACAGTGGTTTAGAGTGGGTAAGGGAACATTGGAAAGGGAACTACTGCCCTGGAACTAATGTCCGTGGCAGGACTAGGAAGTTAGTAGGGGACATATGGGTTAGTAACTGAGGGGAGGATAAAATAAAGTTATTGATTTACAAACGCAGTCAGTCGCGGGTTTGATGCGAGATATTTGTCTAGGCGGAGTTTAAATGAATCAACGGTTCGGGGAAGCCCATTCCACAAGTTGACAACTCGATTGAAGACGAAATTCTTAGATTCGTGTGAGTTAAAAGATTTACCAATAATTTTGCAACCGTTTCCCCGCGTGTAATTAGATTGGTCGATAGTGAAGTACTTAATACAGTTCATATTGTCGATGCCTTTGATGATTTTGAACACTTGAATTAAGTCACCTCTTAATCTGCGCTGGGTTAAAGGAAATAAATTTAATTCTCTAAGACGCTCTTCGTATGGTTTGTTCTTTAGGCTAGGTATCATTTTGATAACTCTACGTTGAACTCGTTCTAGCTTGTTTATGTCTTTTTGGTAATAAGGGCACCAGCATTGAACGCACTATTCCAGAAGAGGGCGGACTAAGGAATTGTAAAGGGTTAGGATAACGTCTTTGGATTTATGCTCAAATGACCTGCCTATAAAGCCAATTATTTTGTTTGCCTTCTTAACAACTTCTAAACATTGTTGACTCGGTTTTAGGTTACTCGATATTGTTACTCCCAGATCGGTTTCTCTGTTTACATTCTTAAGCCGAGTGCCATTCATCGAATAGTTTGCTTTCTCATTTAGGTATCCGATATGTAGTACTTTACATTTATCCGTATTGAAACTCATTTGCCAAATTTGGGCCCAATGTGACAATTTATCTAGATTGTGTTGCATATCGTTAACTTGTTCTTTTGAGAGTACGCTATTTGCAATTTGTGTATCGTCAGCAAATTTTGAGATTGTACAGGTGAGACCCTCATCTATGTCGTTGATGTAAATTAGTAAATTAGAAAGAGAATTGGTCCTAGTACCGATCCCTGGGGTACCCCGCTACTTACATTGGTCCATTTAGATGCCTTACCGTTTATGACTACTCTTTGCTTTCTGTCGCTGAGCCAATTTTCTATCCATTTCAACACACCGTCTTGTATTCCATGCGCTTTTAGTTTTAGCAGTAAACGTTTGTGGGGAACTTTGTCAAAGGCCTTTTGAAAATCAAGGTATATAATATCTACAGCTTTACTCTCATCGTAGAGGTTGAGGATATCGTGGAAGAAGTCTAAGAGGTTTGTTAAACAGGAACGTTTTTTACGAAAGCCGTGTTGAGTATCTTTAAGCATGTTATTTTCCTCTAAGTGATTTACGAGTCTGTCTCTTATGACTCTTATGACTCTTATATACCAGGGATATAGTATTTTAAAATAGGCGTCAGTACATTTAAAGGGTTAAAGGGTATGAGGCAGACATCAGTTCCCCCCTCCCTCCCCCCACCCCTTCCTTCCCCTTGCCCAGAGCCTTCCACTACCTCTCGTCCCCTCCCCTCGGCCCTTCCTTCCCCTTGCCCAGAACCTTCCACTACCCCTCCTCCCCTCAGTCCTTCCTTCCCCTTGCCCAGAACCTTCCACTATCCCTCCTCCCCTACCCTTCCCCCTCCCCCCCTCAGTCCTTCCTTCCCCTTGCCCAGAACCTTCCACTACTTCTCCCCTCCCCTCGGCTGCCCAGATCTTTCCACTACCTCCCCCCTCCCCTCAGCCCTTCCTTCCCCCCTTGCCCAGAACCTTCCACTTCCTCTCCCCCTCTACCCTTGGCCCCTCCCTTCCCCTTGGCCCTCCGTTTCCCTCTATCATACCACCCCGAGCCCCACATTACCTCTCCTCCCCTTCCCTCAGTGTACAGTCGGTCAAAAAAGTATCTGCATCCCTACGCTGATCATTTGGTGTGTATAGCTCTGTAGCATAGGTCGTAGGTCTTAGGTAGTATAGGTAGGTAGTAGTATAAATGGATATAGCTGCAGGTAGATATGCCAACCTTACCAAGCGGTAGCCTACACACCAGGGTAGGGGTGCAGATACTTTTTTGACCGAGTGTACGTGTCAAACGAGAGCCAAGTCCATTATTATTAGTCTTTATGATTTTACTGTTTAGATCAAATTAAGTATTTATAGTTCAAATGATATCTTTGGAAATTATAAAATAGCCAAAGCAATGCCATTTCATGTTAATGTTCGTGTATTTCTGCTCATATTCATTCAAGTCTTCAAACAAAATTGCTCCGGTTTGACACCCTGCTCGGAGGCTATAGCCCTCTTTCCTCTTCCCTCCTCTCAGCTTTTCCTTCCATTCGCCTCTCCTCCCACTCCCCTCTCCTGTCCCTCCTTCCTTCCCCTCTACCTACCTTCCCTCCCTGTCCTCCCTTCCCCTCTACCCTACCTTCCCTCTCCTCCCTTTCCCTTCTTCCTTCCCCTCTACCTACCTGCTCTCCCCCTCCCTTTCCCTCCTCCTTTCCCCTCTACCTACCTCCCCTGCCCCCCTTTTCCCTCGGCCTCCCCCCTCCACGGGACCAAACCGGTGTGAGCCAGTTCACAGCTTGACTGTACCACGTAACTCACCGGAAAACTGTAGTGTTGCCATTTTAGCTACTTTACTGCTAGATCTAGAGGTATTTACTTGAAGGGACTGGAGTTCTCGAAGTAATTGATGATTAATGTTAAGAACGGGATGTTACTTATTACAGTGTGCTAGCTGACTTAATAATCAAGAAGGGTTGATAGCCTCTGAAGTCAGATTTTAACTAACTAAATATTTAGTATTAAGTATTTATTTTTTACATCTAACGACAGAATTCCTAGCGATATTCCAGAAATGTCAGACATTAATTAGAGCCATATTCTAAAGATTGTGGTATTATCCTAGAAATTGTTTACACCTCGACGACGTATACAGACTGTTAACACACATCTACACTCCCAGCCGTATGGTCCTATAGTCATAGTAAAGAGACTAATACTAGTCTTTATACCATGGTCCTACTGTCTTATGGCGTTATAGGTGTTTACTACCTTATAGCGACTTTTGAGAACGGATCTAGCGGTAGTATGTGTTGTCATTTAGTAACCCTGCGGAAATGTCTAGAAAACACTTTCATAGCTTTGTTGCCATATCAGTACCCCGCTTTCCTGTGAGAGAGAGAGAGAGAGAGAGAGAGAGAGAGAGAGACTAGCCTAGTTGTACTGTTGCTCACATAAGTTCTGTTCCTCGTATAGTAGTGATCTTATGTATGAACGTAAACTGGTATGAATGAATTGTGAGTGTGGTTTATTTATAATTATCAGTTGACTAATCAGATGAGTTAACCACTGCAAAAGAAATTACCTGTACACTCGAATTACATGTACACTCGAATTACATGTACACTCGAATTACCTGCACACTCGAATTACCTGCACACTCGAATTACCTGTACACTCGAATTACCCGTACACTCGAATTACCCGTACACTCGAATTACCTGTACACTCGAATTACCTGTACACTCGAATTACCTGTACACTCGAATTCAATCATGCGCATTATATTTCTACGTATATGAGTCCGTCTACAGTCTACACCAAACCCATCACCAACATTTATCCTCAACACTGGTCTGGCAGCTTATGGGGCTAACATTTAACATATTTTGGTTACCGGTACCTAAATTCATCTATCTTCAGTCTAGTTTCCGATACCAGTGCAAAATATTTCTGAAATGTTGCCAGAAAAATGTTGATGATCGAATGTTGACTATAAAAGCTCTCGTGTGATACCGGCTTTAGGGTTCGTCTACACCAAACCCACAACCAGACATATTCCGACGGAAATGGAATACTTCACATTATGAGCAAGCCTTTCAACCGGCGACAACAGATTATATCAGACATAATTTGGTGTGGCAGTTTGAACGGCAGATCGAAAATGTGAGGTAATTCAACGGGTTATTAAGTTCCTAACATTAATCATCAATGCACTTGAATAAACTAATGAAAGCATATGGTCCTCCCGGGATTCGAACTCGGGACACCACACCCAGAACACAAGCATCTAAACCATTACACCACCATCACAGTCCATATCGTGTCTTGTCTGATGTAAGTGATCGAACACATTTCCGTCGGAATATGTCTGGTTGTGGGTTTGGTGTAGACGAACCCTAAAGCCGGTATCACACGAGAGTTTTTATAGTCAACATTCGATTTACAACTGCACCTCGTATCTACATTCTACTTTTCCTATTTTTTCTGTAGAGTGTAGAGAGGGGAGAAGGGATGATGGAGAGAGAGAGAGAGAGAGAGAGATTAAGCTGTTGGAGAGAGAGAGAGAGATTAAGTTGTTGGAGAGAGAGAGAGAGAGAGATATTAAGCTGTTGGAGTGGTTTTGTTATACTATACGTGTTATTAGTCTGTATACGTCGTCGATGTGTCCCCTGACTTGACTCACCGGGTTATTTTGAGACCGGATGGATGGGGGGGGGGGGGGGGGGGACATGACCGTCGCTATTTACTATGGTACAGTCACTTATAAAAATTCCCGGACCCCCTCATGATTTATCTTTATGCAAATTATTATTATCTGGACAGATATTTGGATGGAATTTACTTTTCAATAATCAGTATGTATTATTTTGTAGTGGATTTATACAAAATGATGTTCATAGATTCGTTTATACAGATATACGTACATAATTAGTAATAGGTGAGGTCCGAGAATTGTTATGAGCGACTGTACATGGGAGGGGATTGAGAAGGTCGTGGGGTGGGGGTGGCAGTGGGGGGAGGAATGGGAAAACAAGGAGAGCGGGGGGGGGGGGGGGGGGGCGCACAGCCGTCTCTATTTACTACAGTACACTCGGGTACCATAGTCTCTATAGGCCACTCAAAATAATTCGTGGATCCTTGTTATTCTTCATGTAATTATAAATATCTGTGTTGGTTTTTGGATGGAGCTTGCTTTTCAATCAATAGTATATATAGTTTTGTAGTTGATGTATTGGCAATTATAGTCATAAATTCGTTCCGCGAGATATGCTTCCATAATTAGAAGTAACTAAAGTCTACGAATATTTATGAGTGGGCTAGATACTATGGCATCCGAGTGTACTGAACTGTAGTAAGTACTTCACTATCGACCAATCTAATTACACGCGGGGAAACGGTTGCAAAATTATTGGTAAATCTTTTAACTCACACGAATCTAAGAATTTCTTCTTCAATCGAGTTGTCAACTAATGGAATGGGCTTCCCCGAAACGTTATAGACTGCATCACCGTTGATTCATTTAAACTCCGCCTAGACAAATATCTCGCATAAAACCCGCGACTGACTGCGTTTGTAAATGAATAACTTTATTTTATCCCCCCCTCAGTTACTAACCCATCTGTCCCCCACTAACTTCCTAATCCTGCCACGGACATTAGTTCCAGGGCAGTAATTCCCTTTCCAATGTTCCCTTACCCACTCTAAACCACTGTTTGGACACTTGATCCTCAGTGTTTTGGAGGACAAGCAACCTAGAAGGGTCACTAGATCTGTTGTTGCTTGATTTCCTTTGTACTGTAGGGGCTACATGGGAGGGGATTGAGGTCGTGGGGTAGGGGGGGGGGGGGGGATATTGGAGACTGGAGGGATGGGGGGGGGGGGGGGGGTTAGTGTCATTGAGACTATCTAAAACATCCTGTGTTGGTGCCAATTGAAAGTTGCCACCAAATAACGACATTATATTTTCATGTTTGAGGTACGGTATTGTGTTGGAGTGTACTATATTCTCCCAGGCCACTTTTTCTACTGATAAATGAACAAATTTAGCTTGATGGGGGTCTGTGTGGGCATTTTTATACAGTGAAGGAAGTTTGGGAAGGCGTGTTTGTGTTAGCTTGAGGGGCAAACTAGAATACATTGCTCGAAAATGACAAAAGCAAACATAATCTTCAATAACATATAAACAAAATATAATAACGATGTACCAGCTACCGCTAATATATTTACAGTGCAGTGTGATTATTGTTTCCTATGTGTATGAAGGAGACTAAAGGCAAAGCGGTCTGTAACAAGTATCTGTGGACTGGGATTACACCATTAGTCCCCCCCCCCCTCCCCCTCCCGCTTCCCCACCCTCCTCCCTTAATTTTAGCCGGTGTCACAAACGCTTTCCCTCTCTCTCTCTCTCTCTCTCTCTCTATATATATATATATACTGTATATTATATGGATTGGGTGAAGGAGAAAACACAGGGAAGAGCTATGAATCTTTATTCTCTAACGTTTCGGGTTATGTTATGTACCCATCTTCAGAGAGACTGACATATTTTTTAGAAAACTCACAGAATATATACAAAGTCAGGAAATTCATTGTTGGCATCCTAGAATAGTGCTGCCATTTTTATGGCGATATTTTAAATCTTATAAGTAGAACAATTATCCGATTAGCCTACCCTCTGGAACGGGGATATTCTTTACCTCTTTCTATAATTACCTTTTTATCCCTTTCGGTCCCATCAACAGACTTGTATTTATTTGTTCACTTTGGGAACAGGAAAGGTTTGAAGAAATATACATAATTATATGCATATATATACATACATATACATATATATACATACATATATATATATACACATATTGAGTATATATCACAAATACACGTGAGCCACTAAATGTTTCTAATCTCTCAGTGGGGTTCGAACCCCACTGAGAAAATAGAAACATATACACATATATATAATTACATACACACATACACATACATATACACATATACATACATACACATACATACATATACATATATATACACATATCTACATATACTGTACATACATACATATACACACATATACAGTATATACATACATACACAAATACCTATACATACGCATACATATATATATATATATACAAACTATCGAATTTCTCCTGCCTTTGACTTTAGAGCTATATTAGCGGCGTAAACCGACCATTTCACAAACCCCTTTCTGTGGTTGGTTACGTCTTTTTGGGTGATATAAGCAGCGTCTAACACTTTTTGGGTGACATAAGCAGCTTCCAACACTTTTTGGGTGATATAAGCAGCTTCTAACACTTTATGGGTGACATAAGCAGCTTCCAACACTTTTTGGGTGATATAAGCAGCTTCCAACACTTTTTGGGTGATATAAGCAGCTTCTAACACTTTTTGGGTGATATAAGCAGCTTCTAACACTTTTTGGGTGACATAAGCAGCTTCTAACACTTTTTGGGTGATATAAGCAGCTTCTAACACTTTTTGGGTGATATAAGCAGCTTCCAACACTTTTTGGGTGACATAAGCAGCTTCTAACACTTTTTGGATGATATAAGCAGCTTCCAACACTTTTTGGGTGACATAAGCAGCTTCTAACACTTTTTGGGTGATATAAGCAGCTTCCAACACTTTTTGGGTGACATAAGCAGCTTCTAACACTTTTTGGGTGACATAAGCAGCTTCTAACACTTTTTGGGTGATATAAGCAGCTTCCAACACTTTTTGGGTGATATAAGCAGCTTCTAACACTTTTTGGGTGATATAAGCAGCTTCTAACACTTTTTGGGTGACATAAGCAGCTTCCAACATATAAGCAGCTTCCAACACTTTTTGGGTGACATAAGCAGCTTCCAAAACTTTTTGGGTGATATAAGCAGCTTCTAACACTTTTTGGGTGACATAAGCAGCTTCCAACACTTTTTGGGTGACATAAGCAGCTTCCAACACTTGTTGGGTGATATAAGCAGCTTCCAACACTTTTTGGGTGACATAAGCAGCTTCTAACACTTTTTGGGGGTGATATAAGCAGCTTCTAACACTTTTTGGGTGACATAAGCAGCTTCCAACACTTTTTGGGTGACATAAGCAGCTTCCAACACTTTTTGGGTGATATAAGCAGCTTCCAACACTTTTTGGGTGACATAAGCAGCTTCTAACACTTTTTGGGTGATATAATCAGCTTCTAACACTTTTTGGGTGACATAAGCAGCTTCCAACACTTTTTGGGTGACATAAGCAGCTTCCAACACTTTTTGGGTGATATAAGCAGCTTCTAACGCCTTTCTCATCCGTTTATCTAACCCTATCCTTAGTTCTTTGTCTGCTTCCCATTTAGGTATATATATCACAAACACTCTCTCTCGCTCTCTGTTTCACTCACTCTCTCTCTCTTTCCCCACCCCCATACAGTACATCTACATCTCACCGGACCAAACCAGTTCATTCCCCTACATTCCGGATATGGCCGGAAACGTATACTGTAGGTCTCTTCTTCCCCCCATGAGCTATTTTCACGGTCACATTCGGCCCTATTTGGTCCGAGGGGAGCCTTTTTGGTTTACATTAGAACATAAGAAAATGGGAGTCTGCAGAGAGCCGACTGACTTACACAGGGCATATACCTTTCAAACCCAACCCATCTCGTCCATATGAACATAAGAACATACTAAAATGGGAGTCTGCAGAAAGCCGATTGGCCCACACAAGGTAGATCCCTCTCACACCCAACCCCAATTACAAGGCATAATTATAGGCCCAGCTCACTAATATGCCTAGGCCTATCTAATTTTATTTGGAAGCTCTCTATCGTTCTTGATCCTACCATATCACTCGGTAGCCTATTCCACCTATATACAACACTGTTACCAAACCAATACTTGCCTATATCTTTTCTGAAACGAAATTGATCTAATTTGAAACCATTTGTTCGAGTTCTTTCGCTATCACTGAGCTTCAGTATATCTTTCATGTCCCCTATATTTATCCCACTAACCCACTTGAACACCTCTACCATATCCCCTCTAACTCTGCGTCTCTCTAACGAATGTAAGGATATTTTCTTCAACCTTTCTTCACATGGAAGATTTCTAATATTATGAATATTTTTTGTCATTCTTCGTTGTACTCTCTCCAGGGAATCTACGTCCATTCTGTAATAAGGACACCAACATTGGACAGCATAATCCATGCGAGGTCTCACTAATGACAAGTATAGTTTTAAGATAACATCAGCAGGTCTGTTACTCACACTCCAATTAGTTTGGAGATTGTAAGGCGCTACACTCCATTAGTTTGACAATAAGAAGATTCACCCCATCCAGGTGCCAATATTATTATGAGCGAGCGATAACTTGTAACGAGCCTGTAACTTAGAACAAATCGGCCTGAAGCTGGGACGTGTAGCCAATACAACCGTCCCTATTTTCCCCTTCAAAGTTTACTATACTCCGTTCATTCTAGGTTGGGCAGACATCGTACATTCTAACCTCTCATAACTCAAAAATGACTTGAGTAATCGAGATCATATTTCTACCACACAGGAAGACTTGGATAGGGAATATGTGTATAAATTGACAGCTCATTTGCTCTAGCCCTTTTTGAGTTACAGAGGTTAGAGGTTACGATTTCTGCCCAACCTAGAATGTCGTACCAGATTGATAAAACCCTACCTGTTCCGACGGATTGGGGGTTATTAGCATATTTCGTTTATATATTATTGAGGATTTTGCTTGCTTTTGTCATTTTCGAGTGGTGTATTTTAGATTGTCCCCTAGGCTAGCAAAAACACCTTCCCAGACTTCCTTCAAACTAAAGAAAATGCCCATACAGACCCCCTTCAACCTATATTTGTACATTTTTCGATAAAAAATCCGTCCCGCACAGGCTCGCTCGCTCGCCCTGACTAAAAAAAAAACGACGCCTGAATGGGATGAAGCGTCTTATTACCGCCAAACTAATGAGATGAAGCGTCTTATTATCGTCAAACTTATGTCCCGATCACTCCACTTTCACTTCATTGTTGCCAGGCAGGTATAGATCTTGGTATAACAGTCCCTATGTTTCCCATCAATGTGTCCTTGTCATTTGGTTACCAGACTGATAAAACACTATCTGGTCCCACGGTTTGGGGGTTAGTAGGATATGTTGTTACTATTATTGTTTAATTATTAGTGAGGATTTGGCTTGCTTTGGCTATTTTCGAGCAATGTATTTTAGATTTTCCCCCTAGGCTAACAATAACGCCTTCCTAGACTTTCTTAAATTAAAAATAGGGGAAAAAATACCTCCACTTTCACTTCCTTGTTGCCATGCAAGTGTATTAAACAGTCCCCATGTTTCCCATCATTGTGTCCTTGTAATTGTTGCACATCACTTCCTTGTTGCCAGGCAGGTGTATTAATTAAACAGTCCCCATGTTTCCCATCATTGTGCCCTTGTCATTGTTGCACATCACTTCCTTGTTGCCAGGCAGGTGTATTAATTAAACAGTCCCCATGTTTCCCATCATTGTGCCCTTGTCATTGTTGCACATCACTTCCTTGTTGCCAGGCAGGTGTATTAAACAGTCCCCATGTGTCCCATCATTGTGCCCTTGTCATTGTTGCACATCACTTCCTTGTTGCCAGGCAGGAGTATTAATTAAACAGTCCCTAGGGAGAAGGGGGTCCAGAAAAACGTGAGTAGTACCCCCTTAATGGAAGAAAACATAAGTGTCAATCTAAAGTCCTACTGTAACATAACCAAACCTAATCTCGTCTGAATGGGATGAAGCGTCTTTATAATCGCCAAACTAACGAAGTGGAAATATCTAAGGGGTTGGGGTTGAGAGGGATCTGCCTTGTGTGGGCCAATTAGCTCTCTGCAAATTCCCGTTTTCTTATGTTCTTATGTTGAGTGAAACAGGGAGAGTCCAAAATGACCCGTCTCTCACCAGATAGGGTTAAGGGGACACTGGCTGTTTGTTTAGTCTATTAATTAATGTATTCATATATTTGTTTAGTTTCCTCCCTAGACCTCCATCAAGCTTAGAAGAACAACCCCTAGACCCCCCTTCAAGATAAATGTGTACATTTTTCGGTAGAAAAATGTCCCGGCCGAAGGTCGATTCCTCTTAAAATTGCAGGCTCGATATCGCTCGCCAGTAAATAATCGACACCTAAATGGCACGACAGGTCTTAAAATTGACAACGAAATGGGGCAAAAGGTATTAAAATCGCCAAACTAATGGGCCGAACGTCTTAAAATCGGAAAACTATTGGGGGTAAGAATGAGGAAGAAGGGTGACCAGAAAAACCAGCCCATATCCCCTCAAGGGGGGGGGGGGGGGGGAACGCATGACATTCCTGCTGACCTCCAGTATTTCCAAGGGGGCTTATCTGCTGAAGCTATTGGCTGAGACTGATAAACCGTTGGGGGGCTGTGGAGGGATTTTTGAGGGATTTTGAGGGGGGTTGTGGTGGAGAGGCAGATTTATTAGGAGGGATTTAGTGGGGGATTGTGGTGGAGAGGAAGAATTATTGGGGGGATTCGGTGGTAGGGATTGTTAGAGATATTGGTGGAGGGAGACTGATAAACTGTTGGGGGGCTGTGGAGGGATTATGGTGGAGAGGAAGACATTTTAGGAGGGATTGTGGAGGGATTTAGAGGGGATATTGTGGTGGAGAGGAAGAATTATTGGGGGAGATTTTGAGGGGGATTGTGGTGGAGAGGAGTACAAAGGAGTACAAAGGAAATCAAGCAACAACAGATCTAGTGACCCTTCTAGGTTGCTTGTCCTCCAAAACACTGAGGATCAAGTGTCCAAACAGTGGTTTAGAGTGGGTAAGGGAACATTGGAAAGGGAAATACTGCCCTGGAACTAATGTCCGTGGCAGGATTAGGAAGTTAGTAGGGGACATATGGGTTAGTAACTGAGGGGGGGATAAAATAAAGTTATTCATTTACAAACGCAGTCAGTCGCGGGTTTGATGCGAGATATTTGTCTAGGCGGAGTTTAAATGAATCAACGGTGATGCAGTCTATAACGTTTCGGGGAAGCCCATTCCACAAGTTGACAACTCGATTGAAGAAGAAATTCTTAGATTCGTGTGAGTTAAAAGATTTACCAATAATTTTGCAACCGTTTCCCGCGTGTAATTAGATTGGTCGATAGTGAAGTACTTACTACAGTTCATATTGTCGATGCCTTTGATGATTTTGAACACTTGAATTAAGTCACCTCTTAATCTGCGCTGGGTTAAAGGAAATAGATTTAATTCTCTAAGACGCTCTTCGTATGGTTTGTTCTTTAGGCTAGGTATCATTTTGGTAACTCTACGTTGAACTCGTTCTAGCTTGTTTATATCTTTTTGGTAATAAGGGCACCAGGATTGAAACGCAGTATTCCAGAAGAGGGCGGACTAATGAATTGTAAAGGGTTAGGATAACTTCTTTGGATTTATGCTCAAATGACCTGCCTATAAAGCCAATTATTTTGTTTGCCTTCTTAACAACTTCTGAACATTGTTGACTCGGTTTTAGGTTACTCGATATTGTTACTCCCAGATCGGTTTCTCTGTTTACATTCTTAAGCTGAGTGCCATTCATCGAATAGTTTGCTTTCTCATTTAGGTATCCGATATGTAGTACTTTACATTTATCCGCATTGAAACTCATTTGCCAAATTTGGGCCCAACATGACAATTTATCTAGATTGTGTTGCATATCGTCAACTTGTTCTTTTGAGAGTACGCTATTTGCAATTTTTGTATCGTCAGCAAATTTTGAGATTGTACAGGTGAGACCCTCATCTATGTCGTTGATGTAAATTAGAAAGAGAATTGGTCCTAGTACCGATCCCTGGGGTACCCCGCTACTTACATTGGTCCATTTTGATGCCTTACCGTTTATGACTACTCTTTGCTTTCTGTCGCTGAGCCCAATTTTCTATCCATTTCAACACACCGTCTTGTATTCCATGCGCTTTTAGTTTTAGCAGTAAACGTTTGTGGGGAACTTTGTCAAAGGCCTTTTGAAAATCAAGGTATATAATATCTACAGCTTTACTCTCATCGTAGAGGTTGAGGATATCGTGGAAGAAGTCTAAGAGGTTTGTTAAACAGGAACGTTTTTTACGAAAGCCGTGTTGAGTATCTTTAAGTATGTTATTTTCCTCTAAGTGATTTACGAGTCTGTCTCGTATGACCGTTTCTAGCATTTTACATACAACTGAGGTTAAGCTAATTGGACGATAGTTACTGGGTAGGGATTTGCTGCCTTTTTTGAATATCGGTGTTACGTTGGCTAGCTTCCACTGATCGGGCATAGTTCCAGACTGCAAGATATATTGGGGGGATTCGGTGGTGGGGATTGTTAAAGATATTGATGGAGGTGAAATTTGAAGTGGGGGATTTAGAGGGGGGGATTGTGGTGGAGAAAAATATTTATTGGGGGGAAATGTTGGAGATATTGGTGGAGGTGAGAGATGTAGGGGGAGGGGGGTGATAGTGGGAGGGATTTTGATGCCATTTTTTTTTTTTTTTTTTTTTTAGTGTGTTAAGGGGAGATGGTTCACTTTTTGGGCTATTTTTGCATGTAATCATTATTTTTCTAGTTTCCTCCCTAGGCCTCCATCAAATTTAAAACAAACATCCATTAGATCCCCCTTCTAGATTAATTTGTACATTTTTCGGTAGAAAAATTTACCGGCCGAAGGCCGGTTCTTCCAACATTACAGGCTCACAATCGTTCGCCAAGGAAAAAAATCGACACCTAAATAGCACGAAAGGTCTAAATATTGACGTAGAAATTGGGCGAAAGGTCTTGAAATCGACTAACTAGTGGGGCAATTTTTTTTAAATCTGAAAACTAATGGAGCTAAACATGAGGGAGAAGGGGGTCTAAAAAAAGCGGTCCATGTCCCCTTAATTAAGTGGGGGAATGTATTACAATCGTTACCTTGAGTATTTCCAGGGGGCTTATCTGTGAAACGATTTGCTGAGACTGATAAACTGTGTGTGTGTGTGTGTGTGGGGGGGGGGGGGGGGGGCCTGGAGAGAGAGAGAGAGAAGTGGAAAAAGGTAACAGAAAAGGTAGTGATCGATAGCAGATAATACAGTATATACTGTATATTATACAGTATATATATATATATATATATATATATATATATATTTGTGTGTAAGATTATACTTTATATATATATATATATATATATATATATTATATATATTATATATATATACTGTATACATATATATATATATAATATATATATATATATATATATATATATATATATATAATGAGAGAGAGAGAGAGAGAGAGAGAGAGTACAAAGGAGTACAAAAGGAAATCAAGCAACAACAGATCTACTGACCCTTCTAGGCTGCTTGTCCTCCAAAACACTGAGGATCAAGTGTCCAAACAGTGGTTTAGAGTGGGTAAGGGAACATTGGAAAGGGAACTACTGCCCTGCCACTAACGTGGCAGGACTAGGAAGTTAGTAGGGGACATATGGGTTAGTAACTGAGGGGAGGATAAAGTTATTCATTTACAAACGCAGTCAGTCGCGGGTTTGATGCGAGATATTTGTCTAGGCGGAATTTAAATGAATCAACGGTGCTGCAGTCTATAACGTCTCGGGGAAGCCCATTCCACAAGTTGACAACTCGATTGAAGAAGAAATTCTTAGATTCGTGCGAGTTAAAAGATTTACCAATAATTTTGCAACCGTTTCCCAGCGTGTAATTAGATTGGTCGATAGTGAAGTACTTACTACAGTTCATATTGTCGATGCCTTTGATGATTTTGAACACTTGAATTAAGTCGCCTCTTATTCTGCGCTGGGTTAACGGAAATAGATTTAATTCTCTAAGACGCTCTTCGTATGGTTTGTTCTTTAGGCTAGGTATCATTTTGGTAACTCTACGTTGAACTCGTTCTAGCTTGTTTATATCTTTTTGGTAATAAGGGCTCCAGGATTGAACGCAGTATTCCAGAAGAGGGCGGACTAAGGAATTGTAAAGGGTTAGGATAACTTCTTTGGATTTATGCTCAAATGACCTGCCTATAAAGCCAATTATTTTGTTTGCCTTCTTAACAACTTCTGAACATTGTTGACTCGGTTTTAGGTTACTCGATATTGTTACTCCCAGATCAGTTTCTCTGTTTACATTCTTAAGCTGAGTGCCATTCATCGAATAGTTTGCTTTCTCATTTAGGTATCCGACATGTAGTACTTTACATTTATCCGCATTGAAACTCATTTGCCAAATTTGGGCCCAACATGACAATTTATCTAGATTGTGTTGCATATCGTCAACTTGTTCTTTTGAGAGTACGCTATTTGCAATTTTTGTATCGTCAGCAAATTTTGAGATTGTGCAGGTGAGACCCTCATCTATGTCGTTGATGTAAATTAGAAAGATAATTGGTCCTAGTACCGATCCCTGGGGTACCCCGCTACTTACATTGGTCCATTTAGATGCCTTACCGTTTATGACTACCCTTTGCTTTCTGTTGCTGAGCCAATTTTCTATCCATTTCAACACACCGTCTTGTATTCCATGCGCTTTTAGTTTTAGCAGTAAACGTTTGTGGGGAACTTTGTCAAAGGCCTTTTGAAAATCAAGGTATATAATATCTACAGCTTTACTCTCATCGTAGAGGTTGAGGATATCGTGGAAGAAGTCTAAGAGGTTTGTTAAACAGGAACGTTTTTTACGAAAGCCGTGTTGAGTATCTTTAAGTATGTTATTTTCCTCTAAGTGATTTACGAGTCTGTCTCGTATGACCGTTTCTAGCATTTTACATACAACTGAGGTTAAGCTAATTGGACGATAGTTACTGGGTAGGGATTTGCTGCCTTTTTTTGAATATCGGTGTTACGTTGGCTAGCTTCCACTGATCAGGCATAGTTCCAGACTGCAAGGATTTATTGAATAGTAATGTCAGTGGTTTGAAGAGCTCATTCTTAGCTTCCTTTAGAACTCTAGGAGAGAGAGAGAGAGAGAGAGAGAGAGAGAGAGAGAGAGAGAGAGAGAGAGAGAGAGAGAGGTAGGTAGGTAGGTAGGTAGGTAGGTAGGTAGGTAGGTAGGTAAGTGTCTGTGTGAAAGTAGTGTACAGTTGGGTCCACACTAGTTTTTGTGAACTGTGTCGAGGTCTTTTAGTACTGCAGTGGTGTATGGAATATTGAGGTACACACACACACACACACACACACACACACACACACACACACACACACACACACACACACACACACACACACCCGAGCGGTTGGCGTTTATTGGTACCGCACATATTAATTTGGTGCATGCTTACGAGTACATTTTTCGATTTTTAAACCTAAATTTCACTAACCTAACCCAACCTAACCTAACCTAACCTAACCTAACCTAACCTAACCTAACCTAACTTACCTAACCTAACCGAAAACACTCCATTTCAACGTATTTTAAAGAGGTGTGTACCGATTAACTGTCGCCCCAAACCTCATGTACCTGTAAACCTACAAATATCCAGAGATTTGTACCAATTTGTACACACACACACACACACACACACCACACACAACTCACACACACAACACACACATACACACACACCACACACCCACACACACACACACACACAAACGACACCCACACACCCACACACACACACACACACAACACACACACATCTCTCTTGCTCGCTCTCTATCT
>CM064501.1:39487029-39499529 GCA_032716605.1 Paralithodes platypus
TATACAGTATACAGTTAATATACAGTTAATATACAGTATACAGTTAATATACAGTATACAGTATGTAATATACAGTATACAGTTAATACAGTATACAGTTAATATACAGTATACAGTTAATATACAGTATACAGTTAATATACAGTATACAGTTAATATACAGTATACAGTTAATATACAGTTAATATACAGTATACAGTTAATATACAGTATACAGTTAATATACAGTATACAGTTAATATACAGTATACAGTTAATACACAGTAATATAGTATACAGTATAAGTAATATACAGTATACAGTATATATACAGTATAGTTATAACAGTATACAGTATACAGTTAATATACAGTATACAGTATACAGTATACAGTTAATATACAGTATACAGTTAATATACAGTATACAGTTAATATACAGTATACAGTTAATATACAGTATACAGTTAATATACAGTATACAGTTAATACAGTATACAGTTAATATACAGTATATAGTTAATATACAGTATACAGTATACAGTATACAGTTATAGTATATACAGTATACAGTTTAATACAGTTTAATATACAGTTTAATACAGTTTAATATACAGTTTAATACAGTTTAATATACAGTTTAATACAGTTTAATATACAGTTTAATACAGTTTAATATACAGTATACAGTTAATATACAGTATACAGTATAGTTAATATACAGTATACAGTTAATACAGTATACAGTTAATATACAGTATACAGTTAATATACAGTATATAGTTAATACAGTATACAGTATATACAGTATACAGTAATTACTATACAGTATAGTTAATATACAGTTAATATACAGTATACAGGTAATATACAGTATACAGTTAATATACAGTATACAGTTAATACAGTATACAGTTAATATACAGTATATAGTTAATATACAGTATACAGTTAATATACAGTATACAGTTAATACAGTATACAGTTAATATACAGTATACAGTTAATATACAGTATACAGTTAATATACAGTATACAGTTAATATACAGTATAGTTAATATACAGTATACAGTTAATATACAGTTAATACAGTTAACATATAACAGTATACAGTTAATATACAGTAGTTAATATACAGTATAGTTAATATACAGTATACAGTTAATATAAGTACAGTATAAGTATACAGTTAATATACAGTATACAGTTAATATACAGTATATAGTTAATATACAGTATACAGTTAATATACAGTATACAGTATACAGTATACAGTTAATATACAGTATACAGTTAATATACAGTATACAGTTAATATACAGTATACAGTTAATATACAGTATACAGTATAGTTAATATACAGTATACAGTTAATATACAGTATACAGTTAATATACAGTATAGTTAATATACAGTATACAGTTAATATACAGTATACAGTTAATATACAGTATACAGTTAATATACAGTATACAGTTAATATATACAGTATACAGTTAATATACAGTATACAGTTAATATACAGTATACAGTTAATATACAGTTAATACAGTATAGTTAATATACAGTATACAGTTAATATACAGTAGTTAATATACAGTATACAGTATACAGTATACAGTATACAGTATACATGGTGTGGTATACAGTATACAGTATACATGGTGTGGTATACAGTATACAGTATACAGTTAATATACAGTATACAGTTAATATACAGTATAGTTAATATACAGTATACAGTTAATATACAGTATACAGTTAATATACAGTATACAGTTAATACAGTACAGTTATACAGTATACAGTTAATACAGTATACAGTTTATATACAGTATACAGTTAATACAGTATACAGTGTAATATACAGTATACAGTAATATACAGTATACAGTATATACAGTATAGTTAATATACAGTATACAGTTAATATACAGTATACAGTATACAGTAATATACAGTATAGTACATATACAGTATACATGGTGTGGTATACAGTATACAGTATACATGGTGTGGTATACAGTATACAGTATACATGTAATTATTAGTGTTCTTTAGATTATGAATATATATCCTTTTCTAACTATTGCTAAAGGGGAGATATCCCTCATGTTTAGCCCCATTGCTTTTGATATTATAAAACGTTTGTCCCATTAGTTTAGCGATTTTAAGAACTTTAACCCCATATTAAGACCTTTCGTGCAATTCAGGTGTCGATTCTATCCTGGCGAGCGATAGCGAGCCTGTAATTTAAGAGGAACCGGCCTTTGGCCGGGACATTTTTCTACCGAAAAATGTACACATTTATCTTGAAAGGGACTCAAGGGGGTGTAATTTTAAGCTTGATGGAGGTCTAGGGAACAAACTAAATACCTCCCCTTAAGGGCAGGTTTCTAGTTTGTTTCCTACTCCTCCAGCAATCTTAAAATTTCACCCACTTGACCCCCTTTCAAGATAAATGTGTACATTTTTCGGTAGAAAAATGTCCCGGCCAAAGGCCGATTACTCTTAAATTACAGGCTCGCTATCGCTCGCCAGGATTAAATCGACACCTAAATGGCACGAAAGGTCTTAAAATTGACAGAATGGGGCGGAAATATCTAAAAAATCACCAAACTAATGGGGCAAACGTCTTAAAATCTCAAAAGCAATGGGGCTTGACATGAGGGAGAAAGGGGTCAAGAAAAAAGTCCCTCGAGTGGAAATCTCTCCTTAAATATATGATAATATGTCTTGGTTTGTATTGCATTTGGCATGGGTATAAATTATTTTAACTATCCTGTTTATTGGTTAATGCTGTTTATTTTGGCAGGTTTTAGATTGTTAACCCTCTCACGTTGTTATGACGCAGAGGTTGCCAGATTAGCATTAATAAATAGAGCTCTCTCACTCTTATAATTACCTCTCCAAAATTAGTTTTCTGCCCATAGCTAACTCAAAGACAACTGCAGAGGTTGAAGTAACTAAACTAAAGGTTTCTAAATACCCCTGATGGCAACAAAGGCTTTAAAGTATCCCTAATAGGCTCACAATTGCGTCAAGAATGTGAGAGGGTTAATATGGTTGAAGTTAATGATTTGTTGATAGTATATTTTCCTTTATATAGAGCATGGAGTAAACATTAAGTTAACATTCCCTCTGCATGTTCTTAGTGGAGATAATTCATGATGATTTTGCCTGTGCTTATTGCTTTAATTTAGTGATAATTAGGAGTGCTATTTTATATTCTGATCTGCTCTCTCCATGCCCCCTCCCCCCCCTCTCTCTCTCTCTCTCTCTCTCTCTCTCTCTCTCTCTCTCTCTCTCTCTCTCTCTCTCTCTCTCTCTCTCTCTCTCTCTCTCTCTCTCTCTCTCTCTCTCTCTCTCTCTCTCTCTCTCTCTCTCTCTCTCTCTCTCTCTCTCTCTCTCTCTCTCTCTCTCTCTCTCTCTCTCTCTCTCTCTCTTACTCTCATTCTCTCTCTCTCTCTGATAATCTATTCTCAAGTTGATTAAATATGAGTGTTATTATAGATATAGCCTTCCATATGTTCTGTCTCAATCTATCTATATATATCTATCTATCTATCAATATATTCTTTTTGCCTGTTTGTCTATCTGTCTTGTTGTTCGTGTGTGTGTGTGTGTCTATGTACTGTAGCCATCTATCTATCTATCTATATATCTATCTATTCATCTGTATGTATCCAGTTGTGTATATGTCCTTCTATATCTATCTATCTATCGATTTAACCATCATCAATCTACCTATTCATCTACCTATCTATTTATCAATGTAACCATCTACAAACCTACCTACGTACCAACTTAGCAATCTACCTGTTTATCTACCTACTAATTTACCCATCTACCAACCTACCTACGTATCTACTTATAAATCTACCTATTTATCTACCTATCTATCTATCTATCAACTTAACCTACAAACCTACCTACTTATCAATCTACCCACCTACAAACCTACCTACGTACCAATCTACCTATTCATCTACCTATCTACCAGTTTAACCATCTACAAACCTACCTACGTACCAACTTATAATGCTACCTATTCATCTACCTATCAATTTAACCATCATCAACCTTCCTACTTACCTACCTATCTACCTATCCTTCTACCTATCCTTCTACCTATCTATCTATCTACCCACCTACATATTAACCCTCTAAGTCATACAATATAATAATTTGGTTTACTCTATCCTGGTCTTGCGTACCGAGCACTCAGGATACCGCTAAGGATGACCCAGGGTAAGTCATTCTAGCAATTATATTAAGGGGGTGGGGGGGGGGGTCACCGGATTTGTTTATCTTTCTCTCCTTTTCTCTCTCTTTCTGGCTTGTATCCATTCGGCCCTATTCAGCCAACTGTTTTAAGATGTTTATCCGCATCCAGGTGTCAATTTCTTCCTGGCGAGCGATAGCTAGCCAGCATTGTATGGAGAAATCCGGCTTCATCGGAGAAATTTTTCTATCGAAAAATTTACCAATTTAGCTTGCTGTCAAAACAAAATTATATATGTGCTGGCTGGCTACCGCTCGCCTGGACAATATTGACACCTGGATGGGGGGTTAACGTCCTAAAACAGTAGGCTGGATGGATACAAGCCAAAGAGAGAGGCAGAGAAAGAGAAGAGAAGCGAGGTGGGCCCCCTTAAACCACCCCACCCCACCCACAGTATAT
The DNA here is from genome assembly GCA_032716605.1 of Paralithodes platypus. Taxonomy (NCBI): domain Eukaryota; kingdom Metazoa; phylum Arthropoda; class Malacostraca; order Decapoda; family Lithodidae; genus Paralithodes; species Paralithodes platypus. The sequence continues at coordinate 39,491,693 of CM064501.1, forward strand.
TTGATGTACTGCACTGTACTCTGGCATTTGGCTTTGTTATATTATTATTATTATTATTGCACTCTTTTTGCGGTGTTATAAATTATTACTGGTATTTATTCATTCAAATGTCTCAGGATATACTTATGCATTGATGAAATACTTGAAGATACTATATGAGAAATAAATAAATATATATATATATATATATATATATATGCGTTTTATCAATATATAAGTTTATTCTGAAGGTTTAGGATGAAAATTATCAGTACTAACGCCGTGAAAGTTAATGTTTATAACACTTGTCGCTTGTAATAACGCTAATATTCAATACATACTATTTGTTAGTGGTATGGCTATGTTTTATGACACTATTATATCCGGTTACGCTATGACTGTTTTAACAATATGACCGGGTGTTCATACAATATACCGGTAATTAGTTTTTGGTCGTCACTTCATATCCTGGTTAACCCATTCAGTACCGGTGACATATTTTGGTCGTCACTTCATATCCTGGTTAACCCATTCAGTACCGGTGACATATTTTTGGTCGTCACTTCATATCCTGGTTAACCCATTCAGTACCGGTAATTAGTTTTTGGTCGTCACTTCATATCCTGGTTAACCCATTCAGTACCGGTGACATATTTTGGTCGTCACTTCATATCCTGGTTAACCCATTCAGTACCGGTGACATATTTTGGTCGTCACTTCATATCCTGGTTAACCCATTCAGTACCGGTGACATATTTTGGTCGTCACTTCATATCCTGGTTAACCCATTCAGTACCGGTGACATATTTTGGTCGTCACTTCATATCCTGGTTAACCCATTCAGTACCGGTGACATATTTTGGTCGTCACTTCATATCCTGGTTAACCCATTCAGTACCGGTGACATATTTTGGTCGTCACTTCATATCCTGGTTAACCCATTCAGTACCGGTGACATATTTTGGTCGTCACTTCATATCCTGGTTAACCCATTCAGTACCGGTGGCATATTTTTCATTAAATTCTGCCAACTTATAGACGGTTTTATTCAGCTTAAGGGGAGGTATTTAGTTTGTTCCCTAGACCTCCATCAAACTTAAAATTACACCCCCTTGAGTCCTTTTCAAGATAAATTTGTACATTTTTCGGTAGAAAAATGTCCCGGCCGAAGGCCGGTTCCTCTTAAATTACAGGCTCGCTATCGCTCGCCAGGATAAAATCGACACCTGAATGGCACGAAAGGTCTTAATATGAGGTGAAAGTTCTTAAAATCGCTAAACTAATGAGGCAAATGTTTTATAATATCAAAAGCAATTGGGATAAACATGAGGGAGAAAGGGGTCAAGAAAAAAATCCCTCAAGTGGAGATCTCCCCTTAAGAAAATCGTCTAGCAATTTCAAGGTTGCAGACTACCTCAGTTAACCCTTTTAGCTGCTATATATCCTTCCTAAGCTTCATAAACTCGTCTAAATGCTGCTGAAATAAAAACTAAAATACGTTACCGATACAGAAAGGGTTAATGTATTCAGGATGTGAACATTTTCACGATATGATACAACACTTGTGATACTATTTGCACGAAATGTTACTATAGGTAGCGCCAGCGAACTTGACAAATACTCTTGACCCCTTAAAAATCTTATAACTCGAAATGAATGAAAGCAATCGGGCTGACATTCCTCTCATTTGGGAAGAGTCCACCAGGTTATAGATGGGGATATTTACCCTCTCACATCCTGACGCGATTTTTGAGCCTATTAGGGATACTTTAAAGCCTTTGTTACCGTCAGGGGTACGGTATCTATAACCTTTAGTTTGTTTATTTCAACCTCTGCAGTTGTCTTTGAGTTAGCTGTGGGCAGAAAACTAATTTTGGAGTTCTCACTCTGATAGACCAGCCCATCACCAGACAGTGAGAGTAATCTATTTCTTATTGCTAATCTGGCAACCTCTGCGTCCTATGGTCGTGAGAGGGTAAATTTATAGCCAGTTTGCTCGAGTCCCTTTTGGGTTGCGAAGAGGTCAGGGATCGAGATTATTGTCAAGTTTGTTGGCGCTACCTATAGTCATTTTATATGACACTCATTTCTTGATGTGCTACTATATTTACGATATGACACTATACGGTAGTCTTTTGACATGACTGTGTTCACGATATGTCACTGTACTTCCATGATATGACACCGTACTTACACGATATGACACTGTACTTCCACGATATGACACTATACGGTAGTCTTTTGACATGACTGTGTTCACGATATGTCACTGTACTCCCACGATATGACACTATACGGTAGTCTTTTGATATGACTGTGTTCACGATATGTCACTGTATTTCCATGATATGACACTATACGGTAGTCTTTTGACATGACTGTGTTCACGATATGTCACTGTACTTCCACGATATGACACTATACGGTAGTCTTTTGACATGACTGTGTTCACGATATGTCACTGTACTTCCACGATATGACACTATACGGTAGTCTTTTGACATGACTGTGTTCACGATATGTCACTGTACTTCCATGATATGACACCGTACTTACACGATATGTCACTGTACTTCCACGATATGACACTATACGGTAGTCTTTTGACATGACTGTGTTCACGATATGTCACTGTACTTCCATGATATGACACCGTACTTACACGATATGACACTGTACTTCCACGATATGACACTATACGGTAGTCTTTTGACATGACTGTGTTCACGATATGTCACTGTACTTCCACGATATGACACTATACGGTAGTCTTTTGATATGACTGTGTTCACGATATGTCACTGTACTTCCATGATATGACACCGTACTTACACGATATGACACCGTACTTCCACGATATGACACTAGTATGTTTATGTCACAGTTCTCAATATTGCATTAGTCATAAGTTAATGCTATGACACTACTCTCAATGTGAAGCTATACATAAGATAATGACAATGCACTCAAGCTATAGGTGTAACACTTTCCTTTCAAGATATGGCATTATTTTGAGATAAGACATATCCTTTCAAGATGTAACATATTCTTTTAAGATATGACACTTCACTCTTCCTCTCAGATCAGATCAGATGAAGTATCTGATATGACACTTTTATCAACATGACACTAATACTCAGTTTGTTTTATGATATGACACACTATTCTTGTTGTGGCACCATGCTCACGATATGACACTTTAATGACTGTCGATTCAAACTCGTCTAGTTAACCCCTTCAGCACGATGACGCTTTTTTCATTGGATTCTGCCTAAAGTTAGACAATTTTATGCAGTTAAAAATGACCTATATGTTAAAAAAGACCTATATGTTAAAAAGACCTATATGTTAAAAAAGACCTATATGTTAAAAAAGACCTATATGTTAAAAAGACCTATATGTTAAAAATGACATATATGTTAAAAAAGACCTATATGTTAAAAAAGACCTATATGTTAAAGACCTATATGTTAAAAAGACCTATATGTTAAAAAAAACCTATATGTTAAAAAAGACCTATATGTTAAAAATGACCTATATGTTAAAAAAGACATGTTAAAAATGACCTATATGTTAAAAAAGACCTATATGTTAAAAAAGACCTATATGTTAAAAAATACCTATATGTTAAAAAATACCTATATGTTAAAAAATACCTATATGTTAAAAAAAAACTATATGTTAAAAAAGACCTATATGTTAAAAAAACTAATGTTAAAAAAGGCCTATATGTTATTCAGAGGGTTTATTGAGGTCGTATTTACCCCTTTGAGTCGTAGAGGTAGGTTATAAACTGAAGAAAATCGTCTAATGGTAACCAGAATATGCTGAAAATGACGTCATGGTGGTGAAGGGGTTATTATTATTTATGGCACTTTGTTTACGATATGACACCATGTTCTCACGGTATGACACCCAAATGACACGTGTCAGTTCAGATACTTGTCTTTTTAACCAACTTAGATTTATTCCCATTAAATGTGGTATACTTAAGGGGAGGTATTTAGTTTCTTCCCTAGAACTCCATCAAGCTTGAAATTACACCCCCTTGACCCCCTTTCAAGATAAATTTGTACATTTTTCGGTTGAAAAATTTCCCGGCCAAAGGCCGGTTCCTCTTAAATTACAGGCTCGCTATCGCTCGCCAGGAAAAAATTGACACCTAAATGGCACGAAAGGTCTTGAAAGTGACATAAATGGGGTGAAAGTTCTTAAAATCGCCAAACTAATGGGGCGAACGTCTTAAAATCTAAAAACCAATGGGGCTATATACATGAGGGAGAAAGGGGTAAAGAAAAAAATCCCTCAAGTGGAAATCTCCCCTTAAATGTTGACACTATTCTGTTCATACTAGGTTGGGCGGAAATCGTAGCCTCTAACCTCTGTAACTCAAAAAGGGCTAGAGCAAATAAGCTGTCAATTTTTACACATATTCCCTAGCCAAGTGGTAGAAATATTAGCTCGATTACTCTAGTCCTTTTTAAGTTATGAGAGGTTAGGGGTTACGATTTCTGTCCAACTTAGAATGAACGGACTATAGTTTGTCTGTTGTTGTTGTTGTTGTTGTTCCCCAGGCTGCCTGGCCGAACAGCCCCAAGGTCCCGAGCAAGGCCAAGGCCATAGAGCGCCCCCACAAAACCCTCCCTGCTTACCACTAACAAAACCCAGGTGACCGAAGCCACTCTAAGGCAGGGAGCTGAGGAGGGCGCGGAAACGCCCGGGAAATCAAAGCCCCACCCAAGGCCCTGTGCCCCTCAGCAATTAGAAGGGAAAGTTGAGGGGCAAGGGAAAAATGTGACGCTTTGGCTCCCAATCTGCCAACTTTTAGGTTGGCAGTAGGGAGGTCGATCCACGGAAAAGACGCCGTCACTTGAGATCTAGAAGATATATAAGTAAAAGGAACAGTCAGAGTAAGCTATAAAAGGATATGCTATGTGTTGGTTCATATCTTTAATATACCAGTATGTTCTTGACATGACACTATTGACTTTCTGATATGACACCATGTTTACGATATGACAGTAACGATATAGATTGATGACACTATGATGATGATATAACACTATTGACCTTATGATATGAGACTATGTTTACGATATGACAGTAGCGATGTTATTCATATGACACAATGCTGTTTATATGACTGTCGACCTTAAGATATGACACTCTTTTTATGATAGGACAGTAACGATATATGATTGATATGACACTATGCTGATGATATGACAGTATGCTATGACGATATGACACTATGCTGATGTAGGCTCGCTGCTGCTCATAGCCTCCATGTAGGTTGTAGTTATTCAAGTGGGTTGTATTTAGTATTGCTGCCGGTGGTAGAGTGGCTGATTACTTAAGGGAGCCCACCTCGCTTTTTTATTAAGGAGTACAAAGGAAATCAAGCAACAACAGGTCTAGTGACCCTTCTAGGCTGCTTGTCCTCCAAAACACTGAGGATCAAGTGTCCAAACAGTGGTTTAGAGTGGGTAAGGGAACATTGGAAAGGGAACTACTGCCCTGGAACTAATGTCCGTGGCAGGATTAGGAATTTAGTAGGGGACAGATGGGTTAGTAACTGAGGGGGGGATAAAATAAAGTTATTCATTTACAAACGCAGTCAGTCCAGTCGCGGGTTTGATGCGAGATATTTGTCTAAGCGGAGTTTAAATGAATCAACGGTGCTGCAGTCTATAACGTCTCGGGAAGCCCATTCCACAAGTTGACAACTCGATTGAAGAAGAAATTCTTAGATTCGTGTGAGTTAAAAGATTTACCAATAATTTTGCAACCGTTTCCCCGCGTGTAATTAGATTGGTCGATAGTGAAGTACTTACTACAGTTCATATTGTCGATGCCTTTGATGATTTTGAACACTTGAATTAAGTAACCTCTTAATCTGCGCTGGGTTAAAGGAAATAGATTTAATTCTCTAAGACGCTCTTAGTATGGTTTGATCTTTAGGCTAGGTATCATTTTGGTAACTCTACGTTGAACTCGTTCTAGCTTGTTTATATCTTTTTGGTAATAAGGGTACCAGGATTGAACGCAGTATTCCAGAAGAGGGCGGACTAAGGAATTGTAAAGGGTTAGGATAACTTCTTTGGATTTATGCTCAAATGACCTGCCTATAAAGCCAATTATTTTGTTTGCCTTCTTAACAACTTCTGAACATTGTTGACTCGGTTTTAGGTTACTCGATATTGTTACTCCCAGATCGGTTTCTCTGTTTACATTCTTAAGCTGAGTGCCATTCATCGAATAGTTTGCTTTCTTATTTAGGTATCCGATATGTAGTACTTTACATTAATTTTATCCGCATTGAACTCATTTGCCAAATTTGGGCCCAACATGACAATTTATCTAGATTGTGTTGCATATCGTCAACTTGTTCTTTTGAGAGTACGCTATTTGCAATTTTTGTATCGTCAGCAAATTTTGAGATTGTACAGGTGAGATCCTCATCTATGTCGTTGATGTAAATTAGAAAGAGAATTGGTCCTAGTACCGATCCCTGGGGTACCCCTCTACTTACATTGGTCCATTTAGATACCTTACCGTTTATGACTACTCTTTGCTTTCTGTCGCTGAGCCAATTTTCTATCCATTTCAACACACCATCTTGTGTGTTCCATGCGCTTTTAGTTTTAGCAGTAAACGTTTGTGGGGAACTTTGTCAAAGGCCTTTTGAAAATCAAGGTATATAATATATACAGCTTTACTTTCATCGTAGAGGTTGAGGATATCATGGAAGAAGTCTAAGAGGTTTGTTAAACAGGAACGTTTTTTACTAAAGCCGTGTTGAGTATCTTTAAGTAAGTTATTTTCCTCTAAGTGATTTACGAGTCTGTCTCTTATGACCGTTTCTAGCATTTTACATACAATTGAGGTTAAGCTAATTGGACGATAGTTACTGGGTAGGTATTTGCTGCCTTTTTTGAATATCGGTGTTACGTTGGCTAGCTTCCACTGATCAGGCATAGTCCCAGACTGCAAGGATTCATTGAATAGCAATGTCAGTGGTTTGGAGAGCTCATCCTTAGCTTCCTTTAGAACTCTAGGCGAGATTGTATCAGGTCTAGGCGTTTTATTTACCTTGAGTTTATCTAAACAATTCAATACTTCTCTCTCTGTAACGGTGATATTGCTTAGAACATCTGAATTATCAATCTGAATCGGCGATGGTGTAGGGATATCACTGAGGTCTTCGGTTGTAAAAACTGATGCAAAGATGGTATTGAGGGCATTACTCATTTGTACTTCGTCTTTGGTGTATTCTCCATTTTCATCGACTAACGGTCCAACAGTTGAAGTAACTACTTTTTTCTTTCTGATATAACTATAGAATTCTTTCGGGTTTGTTTTGCTTTGATTCGCAACATGTAACTCCAGGGTCTTTTTACTTTGCTTAATTAACTTTTTGGCTTTGCGTCGTAGCTCTACAAATTTCACCCGTTCTTCGTCATTTTGTTAGGATTTTAATCTATCATTAGCAATTTTTTTTAGCAAGCAGACAGTCTGAAATATCTTTATTCCACCATTTGGACTTATCATTATGGCCTGGACGCCGTATTTTCTATGGTATGCAGTCTTGCACTGCCTTAAGGTAAGTGGTTGTGAAACACTCCCAAGATGTATTTATGTCGTTATTGTTAGTCAGAAAGCTCCAGTCAGTTTCTTTAAGCTTTGATTTAAGTTTATGAAAATTTGCTTTCTTGAAATTAGGGACTTTCTCAATGCTGCTATTTGATTTGTTACTAGTAAAGTTTAAAGTGAAAGTTATCGTACGATGGTCGCTGTTACTGAATTCATCACCAACATTCAAATTCTCTATTAATTCTTCTTTTGTTGCGAGTACAAG
>CM064501.1:39502029-39574529 GCA_032716605.1 Paralithodes platypus
GACACACACACACACACTCACACACCTCGCCGGGGCGATGGTTGGAATCCACCAGAATCCTAAAGTTTTTTTCGGCCATAGCGACGGAGAGAATTGTATCATGGTTCCTCCCTAACCAAGCTGCTATCAGCCTGTGTTAGCCTACACATCTTCTCACCAATACAATGTGCATCTGCGTATGTACAGTACTTGGTGGGAAGCCAGGCACCTCACGGTCGCCAAAGGTCGCATGAGACCTCGTAGTTAAGGTACCTAGGTTTAAGAAAAACTCTGTAGATTTTCAGCCTTAGGGCTGCAATGAACAATAAAACCGACAATTATTATTACACGCACACACACACACACACACTCACTCACTAACACACACACTGACACACACTCACTAACACACACACACACACACACACTCACTAACACACACACACACACACACACACACACACACACACACACACACAAAGTAACAGTGGCTCCTGTCTCTTTTGTTTCCTGTACGGTACCATTCGTCTTTCACATGTCCTTCCACAACCCTCTACTTTCCCAACCTTCTATTAATTTTGTAACCCCCCCCCCCCCCCCTCTCTCTGTCTCTGCACCCTCCCTTACTGTTCCCCCCCCCCCCTCACTCCCTCCCCCCCTCTCTTTATGTCCCTGGGCAGCTGGATGACGGCTGACAGGAGCGGATGTTGGGTCTGTGTGGGTGTGTGTCTGGGAGAGGAAGTGGCTGGTGGGCCTGGTTATAATGGCTATGCAGGACCGTCCACCAAACTGTTGCTAGGCTGTTTACTGATGAAGTTTACGAGTACTTTGCTTTAGTCTGACTGGGTGTAATCGCAGTAAAAGTATCAAACCGGAGATTCATGAGTGCAAAGACTACTGCAAACCAGGCTATGCACGTCGGGTAGTCCCCAGTAAACCCGTCGCTAGATTCCCGCGTTTTGCATATCTAGGTTGTGAGGATTTGGGTTATGTCTCGTGGATATGTTTGAGGGCTGTTTTTTGTTTTGTTTTTTTAAATCAGACCACTGAGTCACTATAATAGACTCTCATAGGGCTGGCCAGAGTAACAGTTTGAGATCATGTGGATTGTGTGTTATGGGTGTGTTGGTAAGATCATGTGGATTGTGTGTTATGGGTGTGTTGGTAAGATCATGTGGATTGTGTGTTATGGGTGTGTTGGTAAGATCATGTGGATTGTGTGTTATGGGTGTGTTGGTAAGATCATGTGGATTGTGTGTTATGGGTGTGTTGGTAAGATCATGTGGATTATGTGTTATGGGTGTGTTGGTAAGATCATGTGGATTGTGTGTTATGGGTGTGTTGGTAAGATCATGTGGATTGTGTGTGTTATGGGTGTGTTGGTAAGATCATGTGGATTGTGTGTTATGGGTGTGTTGGTAAGATCATGTGGATTGTGTGTTATGGGTGTGTTGGTAAGATCATGTGGATTGTGTGTTATGGGTGTGTTGGTAAGATCATGTGGATTGTGTGTTATGGGTGTGTTGGTAAGATCATGTGGATTGTGTGTTATGGGTGTGTTGGTAAGATCATGTGGATTGTGTGTTATGGGTGTGTTGGTAAGATCATGTGGATTGTGTGTTATGGGTGTGTTGGTAAGATCATGTGGATTGTGTGTTATGGGTGTGTTGGTAAGATCATGTGGATTGTGTGTTATGGGTGTGTTGGTAAGATTGTGTTTTATGTTTGAACAAGCGATGTCACACGAGCGATTTTCCCGACATTATTTACGGGCAATGGTTGTCTAGCAGCTTGAAAATATAAGTTAATAAGAATTAAACCATTACACTAGCTAACATAATCTACTTTCGATCTAGTTTCCTATTCCAATGAGAAAATATAAGTTCCTAAGAATTACACTAGCTAACATAATCTTCCTTCGACCTAGTTTCCTGTTCCAATGAGAAAAAGCCTCAAAATACTACGAAAAAAAAAAATTGCTCTTCGAAAATTGCCGACAATTGCGCTCGTGTGACACCGGCTTAGAGGATGTGGTTTTGCGGTAGTTAAGGGGAGGCAGACCGTTTTTCTGGACACCCTTCTCCCTAATGTTTAGCCCCACTAGTTTTGAGATTATAAGACGTTCGGCCCATTAGTTTGGTGATTTTAACAACTTTCGCCCCATTTCGTTGTCAATTTTAAGACCTTTTGTGGCATTTAGGTGTCGATTATTTCCTGGCGAGCGAGAGCGAGCCTGCAATTTTAAGAGGAAGCGGCCGGGACATTTTTCTACCGAAAAATGTACAAATTTATCATGAAGGGGGGGTCTAGGGGGTGTTTTTCTAAGCTTGATGGAGGTTTAGGGAGGAAACTAAAACAAATATATGAATAAATTAATTAATAGACCAAACAAACGGTCTGCCTCCCCTTAAGGGGAGGTCTTTAGTTTGTTCCTTAAACCTCCATCAAGCTTATAATTACAGTCCCTAGACCCCTTTTCAAGATAAATTTATACAGTTTTCGGTAGAAAAATGTCCAGGCCGAAGGCTGGTTCCTCTTAAATTACAGACTCGCTATCGCTCGTCAGGCAAAAATCGACAGCTAAAAGGCACGCAAGGTCTTAAAAGTGACATAAATGAGGCGAAAGTTCTTAAAATCGCCAAACTAATGGGGTGAACGTCTTAAAATCTCAAAAAAGCAATGGGGCTAAACATGAGGGAGAAAGGGGTCCAGAAAAAAAAAATTCCCTCAAGTGGATAATATCTCCCCTTATTAAGTTATGCAGTTCCTCGCTGAGCCGGTGTCACACGAGCGCATCTTCCGGCAATTTTCGAGGAGCAAGTTTATTTCTCTCGTACTACCTACCGTTTGGAGGCTCTCTTATTTGGCATTGGCAGCGGAAACTATAGATCCAAGTTAAAATGATGTTAGGTTGGTTAAGGGGAGGAGATATCCACTTGAGGGATATTAGGATGGTTAAGGGGAGGAGATATCCACTTGAGGGATATTAGGATGGTTAAGGGGAGGAGATATCCACTTGAGGGATATTAGGATGGTTAAGGGGAGGAGATATCCACTTGAGGGATATTAGGATGGTGGATGGTTAAGGGGAGGAGATATCCACTTGAGGGATATTAGGATGGTTAAGGGGAGGAGATATCCACTTGAGGGATATTAGGATGGTTAAGGGGAGGAGATATCCACTTGAGGGATATTAGGATGGTTAAGGGGAGGTGATATCCACTTGAGGGATATTAGGATGGTTAAGGGGAGGAGATATCCACTTGAGGGATATTAGGATGGTTAAGGGGAGGAGATATCCACTTGAGGGATATTTTTTTTTCTGGACTCCTTTCTCCCTCATGTTTAGCCCCATTGCTTTTCTAATTTTAAGACGTTCGCCCCATTATTTTGACGATTTTAAGAACCTTCGACCCATTTCTGTCAATTTTAAGACCTTTCGTGCCATTTAGGTGTCGATTTTATCCTGGCGAGCGACAGCGAGCCTGTAATTTAAGAGGAACCGGCTTTCAGCCGGGAAATTTTTCTACCGAAAAATTTACAAATTTATCTTGAAAGGGGCTCAAGGGGGTGTAATCTTAAGCTTGATGGATATCCAGAGACCAAACTAAAAACCTCCCCTTAATTCTTAGGAACTAGTAATAGATCGCAGTTATATTACGTCAGTCAGTCAGTAGCCAGCCCTTACTCCCACACAAGGGTTAGGGAGGATCAGCAAGAGACACGAAAAAGGCAAACGAGGTGACAGGAAAATAACACCCTAAAAAAAAAAAAAAATATATATTATTTTAGGTTGTTTATATTCCCTATGGAACTTAAGGGGAGGTTTTTAGTTTGGTCCCTAGATATCCATCAAGCTTAAGATTACACCCCCTTGAACCCCTTTCAAGACCAATTTGTACATTTTTCGGTAGAAAAATTTCCCGGCTGAAAGCCGGTTCCTCTTAAATTACAGGCTCGCTATCGCTCGCCAGGATAAAATCGACACCTAAATTGCACGAAAGGTCTTAAAATTAACGGAAATGGAGCGAAAGTTCTTAAAATCGACAAACTAATGGGGCAAGCGTCTTAAAATCTCAAAAGCAATGGGGCTAACCATGAGGGAGAAAGGAGTCACGAAAAAAATCCCTCAAGTCGATATCTCCCCTTAAATTTTGAAGCTGCCAGACTACAATTGCTCGTGTGATACAGGCCTTCACACTTCACTCCTCAGCGGTTATTAGACTGCTCACCGATAGTTCCGTTTATTCGTATTTTCGCCCACATTTGAGTTTCGTAAGGAAGTTCCGTTTTTTCGTACTTTCACCCACATTTGAGTTTCGTAAGGATTAATTGGTCTGTTGTTGCTTGGTTTCCTTTGTACTCCTATATACAACGTGCTTTTAAATAAATGGTATATGTAGTTTTGTTGTTGAATATATTCGTAAATTCGTGTCCAGAGATATGTTTCCAGAGATATGTTTCCAGAGATATGTTTCCAGAGATATGTTTCCAGAGATATGTTTCCAGAGATATGTTTCCAGAGATATGTTTCCAGAGATATGTTTCCAGAGATATGTTTCCAGAGATATGTTTCCAGAGATATGTTTCCAGAGATATGTTTCCAGAGATATGTTTCCAGAGATATGTTTCCAGAGATATGTTTCCAGAGATATGTTTCCAGAGATATGTTTCCAGAGATATGTTTCCAGAGATATGTTTCCAGAGATATGTTTCCAGAGATATGTTTCCAGAGATATGTTTCCAGAGATATGTTTCCAGAGATATGTTTCCAGAGATATGTTTCCAGAGATATGTTTCCAGAGATATGTTTCCAGAGATATGTTTCCAGAGATATGTTTCCAGAGATATGTTTCCAGAGATATGTTTCCAGAGATATGTTTCCAGAGATATGTTTCCAGAGATATGTTTCCAGAGATTGTTTCCAGAGATATGTTTCCAGAGATATGTTTCCAGAGATATGTTTCCAGAGATATGTTTCCAGAGATATGTTTCCAGAGATATGTTTCCAGAGATATGTTTCCAGAGATATGTTTCCAGAGATATGTTTCCAGAGATATGTTTCCAGAGATATGTTTCCAGAGATATGTTTCCAGAGATATGTTTCCAGAGATATGTTTCCAGAGATATGTTTCCAGAGATATGTTTCCAGAGATATGTTTCAGAGATATGTTTCCAGAGATATGTTTCCAGAGATATGTTTCCAGAGATATGTTTCCAGAGATATTTTCCAGAGATATGTTTCCAGAGATATGTTTCCAGAGATATGTTTCCAGAGATTGTTTCCAGAGAAATGTTTCCAGAGATATGTTTCCAGAGATATGTTTCCAGAGATATGTTTACAGAGATATGTTTCCAGAGATATGTTTCCAGAGATATGTTTCCAGAGATATGTTTCCGAGATATGTTTCCAGAGATTATGTTTTCCAGAGATATGTTTCCAGAGATATGTTTCCAGAGATATGTTTCCAGAGATATGTTTCCAGAGATATGTTTCCAGAGATCGTTTCCAGAGATATGGTTTCCCGAGATATGTTTCCAGAGATATGTTTCCAGAGATATGTTTCCAGAGATATGTTTTCCAGAGATATGTTTTCCAGAGATATGTTTCCAGAGATATGTTTCCAGAGATATGTTCCAGAGATATGTTTCCAGAGATATGTTTCCAGAGATATGTTTCCAGAGATATGTTTCCAGAGATATGTTTCCAGAGATATGTTTCCAGAGATATGTTTTCCAGAGATATGTTTCCAGAGATATGTTTCCAGAGATCTGTTTCCAGAGATATGTTTCCAGAGATATGTTTCCAGAGATAGTTTTCCAGAGATAATATGTTTCCAGAGATATGTTTCCAGAGATATGTTTCCAGAGATATGTTTCCAGAGATATGTTTTCCAGAGATATGTTTCCAGAGATATGTTTCCAGAGATATGTTTCCAGAGATATGTTTCCAGAGATATGTTTCCAGAGATATGTTTCCAGAGATATGTTTCCAGAGATATGTTTCCAGAGATATGTTTCCAGAGATATGTTTTCCAGAGATATGTTCCAGGAGATTGTTTCCAGAGATATGTTTCCAGAGATATGTTTCCAGAGATATGTTTCCAGAGATATGTTTCCATAATCAGAAAGCTGTGAAGTCTAGGAATATTTATGAGCGGGCTAGTCACTATAGTATCCGGGTGTACGGTCGCGCTAATAAGTCATGTCCCAGCTGTCATTACGTTTGGCTTGCTCTGCGCTGTATTAATGTCTGTCAGATGTTGAATAGGGTGGGTAAGTGTAGGGACATGTTTGTATATTTCACTCGATATAAGGAAATGAAGCTTAGCCATTGCTGATACCAAATATTGATCAAAACATACTTGGTGCCGAGACATCACTTATTAGCGCGACTGTACATAAAGGTGACTGTTTGTGATGAAGTCTGGCTTAAATATGAATAAAATTATGTGTGAGTGTGCGCGTGTGTGTCTGTCTGTGTGTGCTTGTGCGTGCGTGTGTCTTGCAGCTCCGTTAGTATTGATTGTAAGTTGTGTAGGCTTTGGGGGACATGCATATATGTAGTGTGTGTATGTGAGTGTGACGTGTTTGCAAGGTGTGTACGGTTTGGAGGACGTGTGTGTGTGTGTGTGCAGATAATACGCTTTGTGGTTGCGGCGGTAGCAATCAGAGAGGGGGAGAGGGAGAGGGGGGGGGGGGGAGGTAAGGTAGTAAGGTAGGAAATATAAATACTCTTGTAATATTTGTGTGTGGTTTTTTTTAAGTTTTTTATTTGTAATCATTACTGAGTCACTCATTGTGTGCCTATCTGTATTTTCCTTCAACTGCTTTCTCAATGACTGTACCATCGTCAACGAGAGTATATAAGTGACCCACTCCTTTACGTAAGTATAGATTCCTGAAGCTATGTCAGATCAGGTTTGCAGAAAAAGTTGCTATGAATGTCAGATAGGAGTTGCAGAAAAAGTTTAATATAAGTCAGATCAGAGTTGCAGAAAAAAAGATTGTTGTAAATGGCAAATCATGGTTGTAGAAAAAAGTTGCCTTAAGTGTCAGATCAGAATTGCATTACAAAAGTTGGTATAAGTGCCAAATCAGAGTTGCAGAAATAATTGCTCCTAGTGTCAGATCAGAGTTGCAGAAAACAAAGTTGTTCCAAGAGTCGGATCAGAGTTGCAGAAAAAAGTTGCTCCAAGTGTCGGATCAGAGTTGCAGAAAAAAAGTTGCTCCAAGTGTCGGATCAGAGTTGCAGAAAAAAAGTTGCTCCAAGTGTCAGACTAGAGTTGCAGAATAACATTTGGTTGGAAAAAGTGAATTCGCCTTGACTGGGGAGATTATGGGGGTGGGGAGGAAGGGGGAAGGGAGGAAAAAAGGGGACGGGGGTGAGGGGGGCACGCTCACACGGAAGTACAGACAGCTGTCATGGTCGAATACACACATACATATATACACACACACGCATACTTATATAATGAAAACACACACACATACACATTCTCTCTCTCTCTCTCTCTCTCTCTCTCTCTCTCTCTCTCTCTCTCTCTCTCTCTCTATCTATCTATCTATCTATCTATCTCTAGCATATTTGGTAGAGAAATATAATAAACCCATTTACCAATTAGAAAAGGAAATCACTATCAGTATACGCAATGATTTTTATATACCTTTTTCATACCCTTTATATACCCTAGATTTGTGTTAGAGTGTACTGAGAGAGAGAGAGAGAGAGAGAGAGAGAGAGAGAGAGAGAGAGAGAGCCTCCATGTTCCAGCATAAGTTATAGGTTTCAGTGACGTCATACACAGTCACACGGATTGATAAATTTCCATAATGTAAACAACGATCCAAAGATTCCGAGGCCAACATTATAGTTTTCCAATTGTTACCTCCGTCAACCAAGTTGGGCGGGAATTAATGAGAGGATCCTCCCCACACATGTGAACAATAATAAATACAAAGACTCGCTGTACAGAGCAAGAAGCTGTGCAGGGTTAAGAACCCCTTGAGGCGGTTGAGCACACCCAGCTTCTGGGAGGCCGCCTTAGCAAGACTGGTAATATGGTCCTTCCAACTGAGAGCAGAAGAAAAAGAGACACCAAGAATATTAAGAGAAGATGAAGGATTGATTTTTGTATTGTTGAAGAACAAGGGATAGTCCTCTGGGAGCTCCGGACGGGTAGATAGATGGAAAAATTGGATCCTGGAAGCATTAAAGGCAACAAGGTTTTCTCTGCCCCAAATGGAAATAGTAATTAGATCAGAAGATAAGTGTTGTATGGCTTCATTAGAAATTAGAAAGATAATATGGGATAGGACAGAGCCCTGAGGAACACCGGAGTTGATAGAATGAGGAAGTGAGCGATGGCCGTCCACAACCGCAGCTAATTGCATAAAGAAAAACATAAGGAGTCCACGATTTGGCATCCGAGTGTACCTTAGCCCCTCGAGTAACTATAACGCTATATCATCTGCTAAATACTAATAACATACTGTAGTTGTCATGAGGCGTTATTTGAAGTACAGGAATGATCTTTAGGAATGAAGGGGTTAAAACTACTATAGTGGGTGGGTATATTATCGTAAAAGTTTTCTTCAGTAACTGCCAGATCAGTATAATTGTTGAGCAGATTACCGAAGAAAGGGATCCTGGAATTCTCTTCTTACTGTTGTCGATCACTGAGCCCCTTTTGACCCAGCGGTAAATCGGGTTAGATGGCTGACTTGTTGGCTGACTGACTGACTGACTGATAATTGACTGACGTACTTACTGACTGACTGTTAATTGACTACTTAAACTGACTGAAAGGTTGATTTGCTAGCTGGCTGACTAGTTTACTAACTGATCGGCTGGCTGACGGACTCATCAGCTGACTAACTAACTTACTGATCGACCTACTGACTGACTGACTGACTAAACTTAATAATTAGCTGACCTATATCCATGCTCATATACTATTCCCACCAGTACCTATGTTGCATACTCATGAATGGGTAAATACTCTTAACCCTTTGAAGCTCTGACGCGTTTTAGCAGTTTATTTTGGCTATCATTAGACGATTGTATGCAGCTTAGGAAGGATCTGTGGGTATTAAAAGGGTAAATACTATCTCAATCAACCCTTTGGCTTCCATATACCGTTACTAATATGAATAAAATCGTCTAATAGTAGCCAGAAACAACAGAAACGCGTATTGGAGCTTGAAAGGGTTAAGGTCCTATTGTAGACCTACATCCTTTATGTAACCTTGGGATAGTTACACATACCCACACACATACTGTATACATACATACATACATACATACATTCATACTCATACACACACACACACATACATACATACATACATGCATACACACACATACACACCACAATATTTTTTCTTTCAATGTGTATGAAGGAGACAACAGACAAAAGTTAAAGTAGTTTAAGTCATAGGACGAGGGAAACACAGATTGAGGGAGAACATACAACACACCCTAACACACATACTGTACACACCCAATAACTCATTTTACCCCCACTCACTCACTCTCTCACACACACTCACACTCTCTCTCTTAAATCCTTGGTTGTCACATGCATTCTAAGTTACTGTATATCAAAGTGTCGTGCTCCTGAATACTATGTGTGAGAGAGAGAGAGAGAGAGAGAGAGAGAGAATAGTAAAGTAATAATAAGTATAGTAAGATATATACCGGTACATAGATATATAATATAATATAAAAACCAAAATCTCCCGTTAACCTATAGCCTGACCTAACACTACCGGTTGAGACGCACGGGTTGAGTCGTAAGGTAACCCCCCCCCCCCCCCCCCCCCCAGGCTACACATATATAAACCTGGTGACCTCAATTCCCTAAGCACCTCCCCCCCCCCCCAAGGCTACACATAATATAAACCTGGTGACCTCAATTCCCTAAGCACCCCCCCCCCCCCCCAAGGCTACACATAATATAAACCTGGTGACCTCAATTCCCTAAGCACCCCCCCCCCCCCCCCAAGGCTACACATAATATAAACCTGGTGACCTCAATTCCCTAAGCACCCCCCCCCCCCCCCCCCCCCCAAGGCTACACATAATATAAACCTGGTGACCTCAATTCCCTAAGCACCCAACCCCCCCCAAGGCTACACATATATAAACCTGGTGACCTCAATTCCCTAAGCACCACCCCCCCCCCCCCCCCCCCCCCCCCAAGGCTACACATAATATAAACCTGGTGACCTCAATTCCCTAAGCACCTCCCCCCCCCCAAGGCTACACATAATATAAACCTGGTGACCTCAATTCCCTAAGCACCCCCCCCCCCCCCCAAAACCTCATATATATAAAAACCAGCGGACCTCAATTCCCTAAGCACCCCCCCCCAAGGCTTCATATATATAAACCTGGTGACCTCAATTCCCTAAGCACCCCCACCCCCTCACCCCCCTTTCTTGGCCCGTTCCACTGGATCGAAGGCGCCCACAGAAGAAAAGGGGGAGAGGGGGGGGGGGGGGAGGGAGGGTAATGATTCAAAGAGAGAGAGAGAGAGAGTGTGTGAGAGAGAAAGAGAGAAAGCCCAAGATTGTGTGAGAGAGAGAGAGAGAGAGAGGTGTCAATCTTATGCGGGCGAGCGATAACGAGCCTGTAATTTAAGAGAAAGCGGCCTTCGGCCGGGACATTTTCTATCGAAAAAATGTACAAATTTATGTTGAAGGAGGGTTTTGGGAGGGTGTATGTTTATAGCTTGATGGAGATCTAGGATGGAAACTCAAACAATGATGAAACGATATATAAATGAGACCATAAATACTCCCAGCCCCCTTAAATAGTATAAATAAGACAATAAATACTCTCAGCCCCCTTAAATAGTATAAATAAGACAATAAATACTCCCAGCCCCCTTAAATAGTATAAATAAGACAATAAATACTCCCAGCCCCCTTAAATAGTATAAATAAGACACTAGTCAATAAATACTCTCAGCCCCCTTAAATAGTATAAATAAGACAATAAATACTCTCTCTCCCCTTAAATAGTATAAATAAGACAATAAATACTTCAGCCCCCTTAAATAGTATAAATAAGACAATAAATACTCTAAGACAATAAATACTCCCAGCCCCCTTAAATAGTATAAATAAGACAATAAATACTCTCAGCCCCCTTAAATAGTATAAATAAGACAATAAATACTCTCAGCCCCCTTAAATAGTATAAATAAGACAATAAATACTCTCAGCCCCCTTAAATAGTATAAAATTGACAAAAAATAATCCCAGCCCCTTAAATAGTATAAATAAGACAATAAATACTCTCAGGCCCCTTAAATAGTATAAATAAGACAATAAATACTCCCAGCCCCCTTAAATAGTATAAATAAGACAATAAATACTCCCAGCCCCCTTAAATAGTATAAATAAGACAATAAATACTCCCAGCCCCCTTAAATAGTATAAATAAGACAATAAATACTCTCAGGCCCCTTAAATAGTATAAATAAGACAATAAATACTCCCAGCCCCCTTAAATAGTATAAATAAGACCATAAATACTCCCAGCCCCCTTAAATAGTATAAATAAGACAATAAATACGCCCAGCCCCCTTAAATAGTATAGACCTCAAGTAAGTATATTGATACCTCGTTATCTTGCAGCCTGGTAATTTAAAAGCAATTTGGCCGCCATCTTGTGACTCCAGGAGCTATAAAAGGGGAAGTCTGTCTCCTTTATTGTCAGGGTCTCATGGTCAACAATATCTCGGCAACATTTATGGGGCAGTTTGCATTGGAAAGGGAAACTAGATTGAGAATGGATTAAGGGGAGGTTTTTAGTGTGTTTCCTAGACTTCCATGAAGGTTGAAATTACACCCCCATGACCCCCTTTCAAGATAAATTTGTACATTTTTCGGTAGAAAAATGTCCCGGCCGAAGGCCGGTTCCTCTTAAATTACAGGCTCGCTATCGCTCGCCAGGAAAACATCGACACCTAAATGGGACGAAAGGTCTTAAAAGTGACATAAATGGGGTGAAAGTTCTTAAAATTGACAAACTAATGGGGCGAACGTCTTAAAATCTCAAAAGCAATGGGGCTAAACATGAGGGAGAAAGGGGTAAAGAAAAAAATCCCTCAAGTGGAAATCTCCCCTTAAGTCATCATAATGATGCGATATGTTGCGTGGTCATAATTTGTTTGTTATTACATCATGCCATAATATATGACCGCCTTGGATATCCAGTAGACCGCCTTGGATATCCAGTAGACCGCCTTGGATATCCAGTAGACCGCCTTGGATATCCAGGCCAAGGTCGTTATAGCCCTTGGAAGTACCTCCCCATAGACAATCAGGGCTCTTTATTATATATATTTATTTATATTTTATTAATTGTTTTATTTATTGTTTGTGTTATATATTAACTTTTTAATTTTATATATTTTATTTTGTTTTATTTATTTATTCAGTTTTAGTCATTTCTGACTTGCTCCAGCAGTATCATTTCTGACTTGCTCCAGCAGTATCATTTCTGACTTGCTCCAGCAGTATAATTTCTGACTTGCTCCAGCAGTATCATTTCGGATGTCCCATTTATCACTATAGTTTATTCATTAGCATGAGGCCTTTTCTCTTTATTTTTATTGTTTTATTTATTGTTTTCCCAGTCTGGGAATTTTGGACTTGCTCCAGCAGAGTCATTTTGGACTTGCTCCAGCAGAGTCATTTTGGACTTGCTCCAGCAAAGTCATTTCGGGTGTCCCAAATGTTATTATAGTATTTTCTTTATAAGTAGGCCAAAGACCCTTAACTATCTATCTATCTATTGCCAGACGGCATTATCCCCGCAGGGGTGGACACGAATGAATCACCGCCATGCACCTCTGTCCTTTACCACTACCTATAGATGGGTTCGCCACTCATCTAGTGGTACCGAGGACCGCGCCGCCCCTCGTTCTGGGTGGTGATTTGGTGCAGCAGACTGTTGGAAGGGGCAGCACGCACCCCTGCGAAGATGGGCACAGCTGGCACCTTTTGGAGTTCATCATCAAGGGCCCTCTTGAAGCTGTCTAACGAGACTCCCCTCATGTCTTTTACTCTCCGTGGGAGTTTGTTGAAGAGACGCAGTCCTCTACAGTATGTGACAACCACGCTTCTCGCTAATATCACATTCCCATCCTCTTCTATCACTGAACTTCATGACTATCTGGGTGAATAGATTTGGAACTATACCTTCAGCAATTTTTCATGTATGTATCATTAAGTACAGTATCGCTCCCTTCTATGCTCCAACGTGTACGTCTTCAGTGTTCTAAAACAATCCCAATAATGTAGATATTTTAGGCTACTAAATTTATGTGGTAGGTGAAGTTTGTCTGTACGCTCTCTAAGTAATTTATTTCATCTACTTTGTATGGGGATGTTAATACCTTATAATACTCTAGCAGCGATAGAACCAGGGATTGAAAAACGCAATCATTGGCAATTCACCGCGTGTTCTAAATGTACATAGAATCCAACCTGTTAGCCGTTTCGCAGCTGCAACTTTGACCTGGTTATGTTCTTTGAAACTCATATTTTCAGACATTAACAAACCAAGGTCTTTCACACTGTCTTTACGTTCTATCAGGTGATTGGATTCTGCTTTGTACTTTGTGTTTCCTGTAACAACATTATCTTCTCCATAACGTATTAGTTGGAATTTGTCTTCGTTAAACTGCATGTTGTTTTCCCTTGTCCACTGGAATATCCCATTTATGTCCGCCTGCGGCCTGTCCGTGTCTTCCTGTGTGTTTACTATCATACTTAGTTTTGTGTCATCTGCAAAGGAAGACACTGTACTGTGTGTTGTGTTCGCATCTATACAATTAATCAGAATGAGGAAGAGAAGGGGTGCTAGCATTGTTCCTTGGGGAACTGAGCTTTTGAGATTGGAAGGCTCAGTTATGGTTTGGTTGACTGCTATTGATTGCCTTCGGTTCGCGAGCAAGTTGTGTATCCAACTTCTAGTTTTCCGTTATCCCTTTCGCTTTGAGTTTGTGGACGAATATACCATAGTCACATTTATCAAAGGCTTTCGCAAAATCGGTGTAAATAACATCTACGTTTTACCTCTTTTCTAAGGAATCGATAATTCTGTCGTAATGTTCTAATAGCTGAGGGAGACGATCTTCCCGCTCTGAAACCATGTTGACCCGTGTTGTGCAACTCATTTGCGTCCATAAATGTTGAGATTTTTGCCTCTCAGGACTCGCTCGAAAATTTTAATGATGTGGGAGGGTTAGATCTACCGGGCGATAATTTTTGGGTAGTGCTTTACTCCCTCATTTATGCAGAGGAGCAATTATTGTGTTTTTCAAGCTAGCTGGTATGTCCCCAGTGTCTAGACTTCTTCTCTACATTATAGCCAGGGGTATTGAGAGTTTTCCTTACATTTCTTTTAGCTGGTAATTCTGCTAAATATCAATGTCTACAGCTCCAACTTCCTTTTAGCCTGAAGCTCGGAAGTGGTGGATTGTCAGCATTGGTTGAGAAGTGCCCATTACCTAGGCTAAACGTACTGTACTTCCGGTCCTAGCCAGACATCTACAGGGAGCTTCTGGCCATCTCCAGGTTGTTTTCGGTGGCTAAAGCATAACATTGCACTCTTAAATATTATATATATATATATATATATATATAACCCCAAGACCCTTTCGAGTTCAATTATATTACTTTTCGTTAGAAAAATGTCACGGCCCAAGGCCGGTTCCTCCTAAGTTACAGACTTGCTATCGCTCGCCAGGAAAGAAATCGACACCTAAATGTCACAAAAGGTCTAAATATTGAAAACAGAAATGGGGCGAAAGATCTTAAAGTCGACAAACTAATGGGGCAAACTTCATAAGATCTCATAAGTAATGGAGCTAAGCATGAGGGAGAAAGGGGTCCAGGAAAAAAAACGACATACCTCCCACTTAAGCCACCCAACCCATATTAATTCCAGTCAAATTCCGGATACCAATGTGAAAACAGCGCCGAAATAATGCCAGAAAAAACAAAATTGCTCTCAAATAATTGTCGGAAAAAGCGTTCGTGTGACATCGCCTCTATGTCTCCCTATAGATGGCTACGTACAGGTGCCGACATAAGTTCCGTTCCGCGTCGTGATCTTGTGTTCGCAGGTACAATTAGTGTGACTGAATTGCGAGTGTGGTTTTCCTTTAACATATGACGCGATTTTGAGCCTATTGGGGATACTTTAAAGCCTTTGTTACCATCAGGGGTATTTAGAAACCTTTAGTTTAGTTACTTCAACCTCTGCAGTTGTCTTTGAGTTAGCTGTGGGCAGAAAACTAATTTTGGAGAGGTAATTATAAGAGTGAGAGAACTATATTTCTTATTGCTAATCTGGCAACCTCTGCGTCATAAATGCATGAAAGGGTTAAGAGGGTAGTGCTTGGTTTTTGGGCTATATATGTATTTATAAATTTACAGTATATTTGAGTTTCCTCGCTAGACCTCCATCAAGCTTAGAAAAACACCCCCTAGACCCCCTTTCAAGATAAATTTGTACATTCTTCGGTAGAAAAATGTCTCGGCCGAAGGCCGCTTCCTTCTAAAATTAAAGGCTCGCTATCGCTCGCTAGGATAATATCGACACCTAAAGGGCACTAAAGGTCTAAATATCGACACCTAAAGGGCACTAAAGGTCTAAATATCGACACCTAAAGGGCACTAAAGGTCTAAATATCGACACCTAAAGGGCACTAAAGGTCTAAATATCGACACCTAAAGGGCACTAAAGGTCTAAATATTGATAACAAAAATGAGGGGCAAGGTCTCAAAATCGCTAAACTACCGGAACGAACGTTTTAAAACCTCAAAACTAATATGCTAAACATGAGGGAGAAGGGAGTCCAGAAAAAGCTTGTACTACCCCCTTAATTATCAGATGAGTTAACCCCTTCTGTACCGGCGACGTCTTTTTAATTATATTATGGCTACTATTAGACGATTTTTTGTTTTGACTTTATAAAGGGCCTCCAACAATTTTCTATACATCAACTAGAAAACTATATACGGTGTTATTTATTGAACAGGAAGTTATATCCAAAATGTATAAATTCTATGCATCAACTACAAAACTCTATAATATGCTATACGTTGAACAGGAAGCTATATCCAAAAAATTAATAATTCTATACATCAACTACAAAACTCTATATGCTATACGTTGAACAGGAAGCTATATCCAAAAATCAATCCAGGTAGTTATAAGTGCATTCAGAAAAAAAACATTTGGTGTCCACGAATTGTTTATAGTGCCTGTACACGTCCTAGCTCTCCCTTCATACAGCGTTTTACTTGTTGCAAGGCCTCCACTTCCGCATAATATAATAGTTCCCCTTCCCCCTGTCTCCCTTCACCCCATTCTCTCTCTCTCTCTCTCTCTCTCTCTCAATAAATCACAAAGAACTGGAGGAATCGAGCAAATATGTCTACCATTTGGGAAGGGGTGGTAGCCAGGAAATAGGCGTGGATATGTACAGCCCATTTGCTCTAGCCCTTTTCGAGTTACAGAGGTTAGGGTCTCTGGTCTACCTATTTGGAACAGGGTAGTGTTTGGTAATCAGATGTTATAGGTAGCGCCAACGAACTTGACAAACATTTCGATAGCCTACTTAACCTCTTTGTAACTCAAAAAGACCTAGAGCAAACTGGCTGTAAATATCCACACCTATTTCCTGGTGTACTCTTCCCAAATGATAGAAATGTCAGTCCGATTGCTTTCATTCATTTTGAGTTATAAGAAGTTAAAGGGCCAAGATTATTGTCAAGTTCGTTGGAGCTACCTACTGTATAGTTCCTTGTAATATTAGAATGATAATATTAGCTAAGGACCATTTGAGAGTTTAAAGCTATAACCCTTGTATATTTTTGTTATATATTTATTTTTGTTCCATGTGGATGAGGGAGACAAAAGGCAAAACTGGCTGTGACGAGTGCCTCCCCCAGACTTAAAAGAGAGACAGGGCAAAAATCAAGGAACGTTCGAGCCAAAATGTCTATTTTTTTTTTTTTTTTTTTTTTATTATTTTTCTAGTTTCCTCCCTAGACCTCCATCAAACTTAAACAAAAAAAACATCCATTAGATCCCCCTTATAGATTAGTTTGTAATTTTTTCGGTCGGTTCTTTCAAAAATTATAGGCTCACTTTCGTTCGCCAGGAAGAAAATCGACACCTAAAATAGCACGACAGGTCTAAATCTTGACAAAGAAATGAGGCGCAAGGTCTTAATTATCGACAGACTAATGGGGCAAACATTTTAAAACCTGAAAGCTAATGGGGCTAAACATGAGGGAGAAGGGCGTCTAAAAAAGCGGTCCATAACGAAGTTGGAAATATAGTTTAGACATCGATAAACAAATACACAAATAAACAAATGCAACTCGATTATAATTAGATATCACCAAATTGATCATAGTTATCTATCCGTCAACATTCTACATTATTATTGCATTTCTGTTTATTATCGGCGTCTGCGGCTCCAACTTCCTTATAGCCTGTAACTCGCAAGGGGTCAATTGATAGGAAAGGTTACCATAACTCGCAAGGGGTCAATTGATAGGAAAGGTTACCATAACTCGCAAGGGGTCAATAGATAGGAAAGGTTACCATAACTCGCAAGGGGTCAATTGATAGGAAAGGTTACCATAACTCGCAAGGGGTCAATTGATAGGAAAGGTTACCATAACTCGCAAGGGGTCAATTGATAGGAAAGGTTACCATAACTCGCAAGGGGTCAATTGATAGGAAAGGTTACCATAACTCGCAAGGGGTCAATTGATAGGAAAGGTTACCATAACTCGCAAGGGGTCAATTGATAGGAAAGGTTACCATAACTCGCAAGGGGTCAATTGATAGGAAAGGTTACCATAACTCGCAAGGGGTCAATTGATAGGAAAGGTTACCATAACTCGCAAGGGGTCAATTGATAGGAAAGGTTACCATAACTCGCAAGGGGTCAATTGATAGGAAAGGTTACCATAACTCGCAAGGGATCAATTGATAGGAAAGGTTACCATAACTCGCAAGGGATCAATTGATAGGAAAGGTTACCATATTGTTTACACTTATGGAGCAAGGAATGGTGTGAGTTCGACCAATGAATTGTTCAGTGTAAGGGAGTTTTGGTGTGGACCCCTTCTTCCTCGTCTTTAAGGGGAGATATCCACCTGGAGGATTTTTTTTCTGGACCCCTTTCTCCCTCATGTTTAGCCCCATTGCTTTTGAAATTTTAAGACGTTCGCCCCATTAGTTGGATTATTTTATGAACTTTCGCCCCATTTCTGTCAATTTTAAGACCTTTCGTTCTATTTAGCTGTCGATTTTTTCCTGGCGAGCGATAGCGAGCCTGTAATTTAAGAGGCATCGGCCTTCGGCCTGGACATTTTTCTACCGAAAAATGTACACATTTATCTTGAAGGGGGGTCTAGGGGGAGTAATTTTAAGTTTGATGGAGGTCTAGGGAATCAACTAAAAACCTCCCCTTAACCCCCTTATGATTTTAACCCATTCGGTACCGGTGACGTCCAAGTTTTCATTATATTCTGGCAACTATTAGACGATTTTATTCAGCTTACGAAAGACGTCTAGCAATTAAAAGGCTACAGACAATCTCAATTAATCCATGTAGCTACTATATATCTTAACTAAGCTTCCTGGCGATGGGCTGGTCTATCAGAGTGAGACCTGAGCGATCTCTGCCATACCCATAGCTTACTCTGACTGTTCCTTTTACTTATGTGTTTTCTAGATCTCAAGTGACGGCGTCTCTTCCGTGAATTGACCTCCCAATCTACCAAGATTGGAAGCTAAAGCGTCACATTATTCCTTTGCCCCTCAACTTTCTCTTCATAGTTGCTGAGGGGCACGGGGCCCTGGGTGGGGCTTTGGTTTCTCGGGCGTTTACGCACCCTCTCAGCTCCCCGCCATGGAGTGGCTTCGGTCACCCAGGCTTTATTGTGGTCGGCAGGGAGGGTTCTGTGAGGGCGCTCGTTTGTGGCCTTGGCCTTGCTCAGGGCCTTGGGGCTGTTCGGCCAGGCAGCTTGGGGAACAACAACAACAACAACAACTAAGCTTCCTAAAATCGTCTAAATGCAGCTGCAATTGATACAAAAAGACCGGTATTGAAGGGGATAACTTGCTTTATTGATTTTGTTTTGTTTATTTTGTTTTTTCTGGGCCATAAATATCTCCTTCATGTTTAGCCCATTAGTTTTAAGATTTTAAGATTGGCGCCCGATTAGTTTGGCGATTTTAAAACCTTTCATCCCATTTGCTTGCCAGTTTTAAGACCTTTCGTCCCATTTTGGTGTCGATTTGAATCCTGGCGAGCGAAAGTGAGGCGCAAGATGCACACATTGGGGGTTCTTGGAGGGTATGTTAAAGACTTGACGGATATATGAAAGGGCCACATAACAATAGATAAATAGAAAATGAAAACAATAAAATTTAAATATATAATGACCGCGATTGTGCATTTTGCCTTTGTCCCATAGACTATTAAGATTCAGGATATACCCAGAGAGAGAGAGAGAGAGAGAGAGAGAGAGAGTGAGAGTGAGAGTGAGTGTGAGTGAGTGAGTGAGTGAGTGAGTGAGTGAGAGTGAGTGAGTGAGTGAGAGAGCGTTTGTTTCGTAAGGCATTGAGGGAACTTGCAGAAATTAAATCAATACCTGTCCACTATATAATATGTACCCATGAACGTATAATATATAATCGCGCATGCATTACCCACGTGCACACAAAGAGACTTATATACACACACACACATGTACACATATACACACACACATGTAAACAGGTCATATACACACACACATGTACACAGGTCTATACACACACACACACATGTACACATATACACACACACATGTACACATATACACACACACACACATGTACACATATACACACACACATGTACACATATACACACACACATGTACACAGGTCTATACACACACACATGTACACATATACACACACACATGTACACATATACACACACACATGTACACATATACACACACACACACATGTACACATATACACACACATGTACACAGGTCTATACACACACACATGTACACATATACACACACACATGTACACATAAACACACACATGTACACATATACACACACACATGTACACATATACACACACACATGTACACAGGTCTCCCTCACTATCGATGGACCAATTTATGATATTATTGTTATTATAGGTTTTTAGGTGTTTAGGTTTTTAGGTGTTTAGTTTTTTAGGTGTTTAGGTGTTTAGGTTTTTAGGTGTTTAGGTTTTTAGGTTTTTAGGTGTTTAGGTGTTTAGGTTTTTAGGTTTTTAGGTGTTTAGGTGTTTAGGTTTTTAGGTTTTTAGGTTTTTAGGTGTTTAGGTGTTTAGGTGTTTGGGTTGGCTTTGGGCTGGTCCCAGAACGCAGCCCCATTTACCCCATTCATTTTAGGGTTCGCTATACGATTGTTCTAATTAAGGGGAGGTTTCTAGTTTGTTTCCTACTCCTCCAGCAATCTTAAAATTTCACCCGCTTGACCCCCTCTCAAGATAAATTTGTACATTTTTCGGTAGAAAAATGTCCCGGCCGAAGGCCGATTACTCTTAAATTACAGGCTCGCTATCGCTCGCCAGGATAAAATCGACACCTAAATGGCACGAAAGGTCTTAAAGTTGACATAAATGGGGCGAACGTTCTTAAAATCGCCAAAACTAATGGGGTGAACATCTTAAACACTCAAAAGCAATGGGGTTAAACATGAGGGAGAAAGAGGTGAAAAAAAAACCTCAAGTGGAAATCTTCCCTTAAGATCGGATTTTCAAGAACGTAACCCAATCGTATATCGAGGGAGACTTGTACATATAACGTACACATACATACACGCACACATACCCACGCACACACAAGGACACACATATATATGTGTTATAATGTTAAGGCCCGAGAGGAAGTAAGTTGGAATATAGAAAAACATAAAATAAAAAAATAAAAAATATAGACACATGTATATATGTAGTGTATATATGTAGTGTATATATGTAGTGTATACCACCACCTTGACCTCGCCTTTACAGAGCTCGTGTGACACCAGGTATATGTGAAGGTGAAAGGAGGATAATGGTGACTATACTAAAGGGGTTAAATGGTCAAGCATTCTAGTTCACTGATAGGGACGCACGGGGAGGGAGTCGTAATTGTTGTTATATCATAATTATACACACATATACACACACACTCTAGCACATACATACCCATATATACACACTCTAGCACATATATCATAATTATACACACATATACACACACTCTAGCACATACATACCCATATATACACACTCTAGCACATATATCATAATTATACACACATACACACACTTTAGCAAACACATACCCATATATACACACTCTAGCACATATATCATAATTATACACACATATACACACACTTTAGCACATACATACCCATATATACACACTCTAGCACATATATCATAATTATACACACATATACACACACTCTAGCACATACATACCCACATATACACACTCTAGCACATATATCATAATTATACACACATATACACACACTCTAGCACATACATACCCACATATACACACTCTAGCACATATATCATAATTATACACACATATACACACACACTCTAGCACATACATACCCACATATACACACTCTAGCACATATATCATAATTATACACACATATACACACACTTTAGCACATACATACCCACATATACACACTCTAGCACATATATCATAATTATACACACATATACACACACTCTAGCACATACATACCCATATATACACACTCTAGCACATATATCATAATTATACACACATATACACACACTTTAGCACATACATACCCATATATACACACTCTAGCACATATATCATAATTACACACATATACACACACTCTAGCACATACATACCCATATATACACTCTAGCACATATATCATAATATACATATACACACACTCTAGCACATACATACCCACATATACACACTCTAGCACATATATCATAATTATACACACATATACACACACTCTAGCACATACATACCCACATATACACACTCTAGCACATATACACACTCAAGCACATATACACACTCAACACATACGCACACACACATACGCTCACACACTAAAGCACATACACACACAAGAAAGCACATTCACGTACTAAGGTCGCCTCAAGCTAACCTTGCAGAAATGTGCAATGCTACCTTTTTAATATGTACTGTATATACTGTATATATATATATATATATATATATATATATCTCTCTCTCTCTCTCTCTCTCTCTCTCTCTCTCTCTCTCTCTCTCTCTCTCTCTATATATATATATATATATATATATATATATATTAATACATTTTACGAGTAAAAACGGCGTCACACCTAAACTCTGTTTCATTTCATCTGACTGTAAATTGCTATATCTGCATCTTGATTACTCCGCTGCTATGAATGTTTTGTATCGACGTCTGTAGGTAATTATAAAAACTTGTCAGTAATATGAAGCAGAATTAGGTAGTTTCTAATTTTCCCGTTAGTTATCGAGAACTCAGTTGCTAAGGGATTCACATTACCGTCAGATGAAATGAAACAGAGTATAAACAGACACACCATACTCACACCATACTCACACCATACTCACACCATACTCACACCATACTCACACCATACTCACACCATACTCCCACCATACTCCCACCATATTCCCACCATACTCACACCATACTCACACCATACTCACACCATACTCCGCCATGTTTACTCATAAAGAAGTTATATCTGTTTGTCGTAGGCCTATATGGACAGTAGCTATTGTATTATTACCTTGGGGTACAGTTATACGAGTCCTGGTTATATCCTACACACACACACACACACACACACAGGGATAGTCACATGGGTCTTGTTTATATCTTACACACACACACACACACACACATACACACACACACACACACACACACACAGGGATAGTCACATGGGTCTTGTTTATATCTTACACACACACACACACACACACACACACACACACACACACACAGGGATAGTCACATGGGTCTTGTTTATATCTTACACACACACACACACACACACACACACACACACACACACACACACACACACACACATACACACACACACACAGCCCGTAGCCTAGTAGGTAGAGCTCTCGTCTCACACACGAGGGGTCCGGGGTTCAATCCCCGGCCGGGCGGAGACAAATTGGGCTTGTCTCCTTTCATGTGTTAGCCTCAGTTCACCTAGCTGTAAATAGGTACCTGGAATAAGTGGACGACGTTGTGACGTCCCATCTGGGGTTGGCAAAAATGGTACAAGGCGAGATGGGTATCATATGGTTCACCTAAGCTGATGGCTACCTAAGCCTTCGGGCGAGACGGTACCGTCTATAGTGAGAATGGTACCATACAGATCCACCCTAAGCCTTCGTTTCCGATGTCGCCAATTGGCTAAAAATACAGACTACACACACATCCACAGCCATTCCAACGATACATATAACACCTACACATATAGGAGGCGGGAAATAACGAGCATGCTCACTCCCGCAATACAACTAGAGTAAGTACAACTAGAGTAAGTACATACACTCACACACACATACACACACACACACACAGGGATAGTCACATGGGTCTTGTTTATATCTTACACACACACACACACACACACACACACACACACAACTATCAACTCCGGTGTTCCTCAGGGTTCTGATCTGTCTCCAGTTCTATTTCCAATATTCATTAATGATCTTCTCAACTGTACCTCTAATTGTATCAACTCTTATGCTGATAACTCTACCTTACACTATTCAACTACTCTTCCACAACGTCCCACCTTGCAGTTATTCCAAAACTAACCTATCTTCTGATTTATCAACTATTTCAGATTGGGACAGAGAAAATCTTGTTTCTTTCAATGTTTCCAAACCCATTTTCTCCGTCTATCTACCCGTCACAATCTTCCAAACGACTTTCCCTTACTCTTCAACAATGTACAAATCAACCATTCGTCTTCTCAATATTCTAGGTGTATCTTTTTCTTTTTACCTTTCTCGGAAAGACCATATTACCACTTGTGCTAAAACAGCTTCCTAGAAGTTGGGTTTGCTCAACCATCTCTGTGGGTTCTTCACCCTCGCACCGCTTCTTGCTCTGTAATTAAAATGGCATCAAGGTTTAGCAATGTGTGCATTATGGGGGATTTTAATTTTCCGAATATAGATTGGCAGCATCAAATAGGAGACTCTGATTCTGAGGAGTTTATAGAGGTAGTACAAGATAGTTTTTTTATTTCAATTCATAGATACGCCGACTAGAGGTAATAATATTCTCGATTTAGTTTTCAGTAACAATGAACATATGGTAAATAATGTAGAGATAGGGGACCACCTAGGAAATAGTGACCACAATTCTGTGTATTTTAATATACAATGGAAAGGTAATACCAGAGAGAATACAACATTAATACCTGACTTTAGAAAAGCCAATTATGGTGGGTTAAGAAGAGCCCTATTAGCGGACCCTATGGTCAAAAAATTAAGTCGATCCAGGTGTCCAAATGAGTGTACCCCTTCTCAGGCACCTGTCATCTTAAGTCAGGAAGAGACGTCAACCTTGGTAGATACATACGATAATTTTATCAAGTCAGTATTCAATGCACAAAATAAATACATCCCCAAAAGAAAATTTAGATCAACACAGAACCAACCCAAATGGATGAATAATAGACTATTAGATCTTCTAGGACAAAAGAGAGGAATATATAGAAAAATTAGAAAAGGCGAAATTCACCTACTTGCTTACTATCAGAATCTATCAAGACAGGTAAAAAAGGATATTAGGAAAGAAAAAAGAAATTATGAAATTAAGGTTGCCAATGACTCAAAAAATAATCCTAAAGCTTTTTACCAACTATATAAATCCAAGGTTAGAGATGTAATTGGTCCCCTTAAAACTTCGATAGGAGAAATGACAGAAAATGATTTAGAAATGTGCAGTACATTAAATGGTCAATTTCTTTCCGTTTTCACTAATGAAAATTTGGCACAGTTTCCAGAAGTCCGTAAGGTATATAGCGATAGTATAGAAAATAGGTTAAGTACGGTTACTATAAGTAGAAATGATGTGCTTAAGGAAATTGACAGACTGAAACCTCATAAATCGCCTGGTCCTGATGAGGTATATGCTAGAGTATTAAAAGAATGTAGGGATGAGTTAAGTTACCCATTAACATTTTATTTAACAAGTCATTGGAGACAGGTATAGTTCCAGAAGCTTGGAAGCTTGCAAACGTAGTTCCGATCTTCAAAAAAGGTGACAAATCAATAGCATCCAATTACCGTCCCATTAGTCTTACATCAATCATAGGAAAGCTACTAGAGTCAATTATTGCTAGTAAAATTAGAAACCACTTAGATACATTTAATTTAATAAATTCTTCTCAGCATGGATTCACTCAGGGACGTTCTTGCCTTACTAATTTGCTTAGTTTTTTCTCAGAGGTATATGAAGCAGTAGATAATGACAAGTCATATGATATAATATATTTAGATTTCAGTAAAGCTTTCGACAGAGTCCCCCACGAGAGATTGATGAGAAAGGTTGAGGCGCATGGAATAGGTGGGGCGTTGTTGGGATGGATTAGGTCATGGCTAATTGGTAGGAAGCAGAGAGTCAGCATAAATGGTACGAAGTCAGAATGGGGAGCAGTCAAAAGTGGTGTCCCCCAGGGATCTGTATTAGGTCCTCTGTTGTTTGTTATATACATAAATGACCTTGATTTAGGTATAACTAGTAGGATAAGTAAATTTGCAGACGATACCAAGATGGGGAGAACAATTGATTCAGATAGAGATATAGAGTGCCTCCAAAGGGATCTAGATACCTTACACGAATGGTCAGTAAATTGGCAGATGAAGTTTAACATTGACAAATGCAAGGTATTAAAGATAGGGAAGATGCATACAAATGTTAAATATAAACTAGCTAATGTGGAATTAGAAAACTCGAATTGTGAGAAAGATCTAGGTGTGTTTGTTAGCAATGATTTGAAGCCTAGACAACAGTGTATAAGCGTTCGAAACAAGGCAAACAGGATTCTCGGGTTCATCTCAAGGAGTGTGAGTAACAGAACTGCTGATGTTATCTTAAAACTTTACTTGTCATTAGTGAGACCCCATATGGATTATGCTGTTCAATTTTGGTGTCCTTATTACAGAATGGACATAGATTCATTGGAGAGAGTACAACGTAGAATGACAAAAATGATCCATAATATTAGAAATCTTCCGTATAAAGAAAGGTTGAAGAAATTAGGCTTACATTCGTTAGAGAGACGCAGAGTTAGAGGGGATATGATAGAGGTGTTCAAGTGGGTTAGTGGGATTAACAAAGGGGACATGACAAATGTACTAAAGCTCAGTGATAGCGAAAGAACTCGTACCAATGGTTTCAAATTAGATAAATTTCGTTTCAGAAAAGATATAGGCAAATATTGGTTTGGTAACAGAGTTGTAGATGGGTGGAATGGACTACCAAGTGCTATAGTGGGATTAAAAACGATAGGGAGCTTTAAGATAAAATTGGATAAGCATATGGACGAGAAGGGTTGGGTGTGAAGGGGGATCAGCAGGGTTGGGCCAATCAGCGCTCTGCAGACCCCCGTAATCCTGCGTTAATCTCTAACCGTTTTGGTAAGATGATCCTCAGGGTATTAGAGTGTTGAGCCTATAATTGGGCTTTGTAATTGGGGTTGTGTGGGACAGGGATCTGCCTTGCTTAGGCCAATCGGCTTTCTGCAGACTCCCATTTTCTTATGTTCTTATGTTCTTATGTAATGGGGCACTATGCGCCCATTTATCGAGTTTTTTCACATGTGTGGGAGGTTCCACCAATCATACCTCACTTCTCGAAAGGATAGAATCAAAAGTATTTCGTCTCATCAATTCACCTCCTCTCACTAATTTCCTACAATCTCTCTCTAAACGCCGCAATGTTGCATCTCTCGCTCTTCTATCGCTATTTACAATAATGCAGTGTTCTTCAGATCTCTCTGTGTATACCTCCTCAATATACGAAGAGTAGGGAGCACCTGCGTTTCATCTTATTCCCACACCTTTTCTGCCCAATTCTCTAATCCAAGAGTGAACCATTATCCCTGTCTGTTTTCCACTCAACAATTAAACTCTGGAACTCTCAATCTAACATCCCATTTTCTTTGCTTTGGAACTCTCTCAATCTAACATCCCATTTTCTTTGCTTCCAGGGGGTGTGAATCTAAAGCCGAGCGATCGAACGCCATGGAGCGGTACACCCCCCACCGGAAGTTCGCGGACCGTCGCTACCAGGTCTCCGGAGCCAGGACCTACTTCTACGTTAACGAGGCGCAGTGCGAGAAAAATATGGAGACCTTTATTGACTGTATCGACGCTGTGTCAGGTAAGTCCAGGGAGGGGAAGTGTAAGGTTTACTGTAGATTAGGTAGCTTTGGTGTTTTAGTTTTTTTCTCCCTAGACCTCCATGAAGCTTTAACTAGTACCTCCCAGATAAATATGTACATACATGTTCCGGCCAAAGGCCGGTTCCTCCTAAATTGCACAAAAGGTCTTAAAATTGCCAAACTAATGGGGTATAAATATATATATATAATATTGTGTAAACTTCTACTATGAAGGTTATTCCTACTATGTATGTAAAACTAAACTGAATGTTAAATACGATATTGTGATTCAGAGTGTAGAACTACAAAATCTAACAAAGCAGTGAGGTCACAAAACGATTTGTAGTGTAGAATACTGAATGATCTGTTACACACGCGGGTTAAACTGCCCTAGACTACTGAACAAAGAGAGTCACGTGATTGTTGACCCTGGCAACATCAATATTCATGCCAGGCTTGTATGGAGTTACTGGCCAAGTACGAAGTTGAATTTACTTTTAGCTGTTGTTGTGGACGGCCATTGCTCACTTCCTCATCCTATTAACGTCTTTCACGTCGGTTAACTCTTCACCTTCAGGCTGGAGCCATCAAAGACCACTATCTCACCCCTAACCACCCTCACCTCACACGCAACGAGTTAGAGAAACACACCACCATACTCGATAAAGAAAGTGACCCAAGGAGATTACCTATACTCGAAGCTTTATATATCCAAGCCTTACATCCCAACATCAACAACCAAACTCTGGACCTTCAGATCCTTCATTCTGCCAAAAGGCACTACCCTACAGGACCTAACACCCCTCCTCGCCCCCCGGTGCCCTTGACGCAGCCCCCCGCGCTACCTCCTTCAGCTTCGTCTTCTGCAGGCGCCACACAACTTAGGCCACGCCCCTCGACACGCAGCCAATCAGCTTCGACCCCACCTACCGACCACCATCCCGCATCCAGTGCGCATGCGTGAAGCGGTTACCCCCTTTCTCTCTCCTAGTTTACCCTTCCACCAATAGCAGACTTTTGCCCCCTGTTTTCCGCCTCCTCTGATCCTCCACCCTCTATATATACCCTTCCTGTTTACCTTTTATATCATTCCTTCCTTACTTGATAATGCTGGTTGTCCAGTGAAACGCGTTATTCTGTATCTTCATGTACTGTAATGTAACCCTGTACCACCATGAATTTTGCTCTTCTCCTTCATCTACTTCCTGCCACCCAGCGAAAACTCATCAGAGACCTGGAAACTTTGAATAATAAATTTCCAACGCAGAAATTGCCATTTCTTTCAACCTCGTATGTATTAAAGAAAAAAAAAAAAAAAAAAAAAAATATATATATATATATATATATACCGGTATATATATATATATATATATATATATATATATATACTGTATATATATATGTATAAATTATATATAATATATATATATATAGTATATATGCTATATATATACCGGTATAATTATATATATATATATATACAGTATATATATATATATAATTATATATATATATATATATATATATATATATATATATATATATATATATACCGGTATATATATATATATATATATATATATATATATATATATATATATATATATTATATATATATCTCGGTGTATATATATACAGGTATATATATACTGTATATAAATTCTTCATTTATATGTTATGTACTGTATTTATACTGTAATTATATAGTTATATAGTTGTTATTGATTGTTGTGTGTATTTATTTACAGACGCGACCCATGGTACAGGATTCGCTGCTATTAAAATGACTGCCCTGGGCCGACCTCAATTATTGGTGAGTATTATGGAGAGTGTTGTGGTTTGGGACTTTTGGTGTGTATTATTTGTATTGCTAATGGATGGTGTAGATTGTAATTTATTGGGTTTGTTGTTACGTCATGGGTGTATTGTCTGTCTGTCAAATACGTATACGGCATGGACACACACACACACACACACACACAGACACACACACACACACAGACACATCCTGGTAGTGAAGTAGACAGTAATTATAGTATGCATTACTCGTTGGCGCAGAAGTCACAGGAATCAATAACTGGCCTTCATGGTAGCCTCCTGGGGTACAGAGAGAGAGAGAGAGAGAGAGAGAGAGAGAGAGAGAGAGAGAGAGAGAGAGAGAGAGAGTCTGTTACAGGTGTGTTTGTGAGTGTGTACAATTATTTTTTGTTTTTGTTATGTGGATGAGGGAGACAAAGTCAAAACTGCCTGTTACGAGTGCCTCCCCCAGAGTTGAAAGAGTGACAGAGCCAAAATATCTGGATACTCGGAGTTTGAAGCAAATTAAGTCATAGGATGAGGGAAAAATGGATTCAGGGAGAGAGTTCCAGAGCTCAGCTGTTGAATAGAAGAAAGATTGGGAGTATCGTTTCACTATTGAGTTGTAGCGTTGCACAGAGTAAGGGTGGGATTGTGCTGCAAGACGGGTACTACGTACCCTATGTAGAGGAGGTGGTATACACTGGGAGAGCTCTGAGGAACACTGATTATTGTAGCGATAGAATACCGAGAGAGATGCAACATTGCGGCGGAGAGATTGCAGAGAGTCAGTGAGTGGACAGGAGGTAATGATACGAAAGGCTTTCCTTTCTACTTTGTTTAGGAGTGCGGTGTGAGAGGATCCTCCCCACACATGTGAACAATACTCAATACAAGGACGCACTGTTCCCCTGTACAGAGCAAGAAGCTGTGCAGGGGTAAAGAACCCCTTGAAGCGGTTGAGCACATCCAGCTTCTGGGAGGCTGCCTTAGCAAGACTGGTAATATGGTCCTTCCAAGTGAGAGCAGAAGAAAAAGAGACACATGAGAATATTGAGAGAAGATGAAGGATTGATTTTTGTATTGTTGAATTGTAAGGGATAGTCCTCTGGGAGTTCTGAACGGGTAGTAAGATGAAGAAATTGGGTTTTGGAAGCATTAACCCGTACAGCCCCAGCGACGCGTCTGACGCGTCGGCGATGTATGTAACGCACAGCCCCAGCGACGCGTCTGACGAGTCACCCTAATTGCTCCGACCGTAACCTCAGGTGTAGCCACTCGAGAGGGCTCAGATTTGTATGGGAACTGTGTACGTATCCCACGCAACCGTGCCGATGGTTGAAAACTCTCAAAGTCCACGTGCGTGCGCGTGAGCGCGCAATAACCTGTTTTTTTGGGGTAATTGCCTTCAATTGCTCCGCTGCATGTCTGCCTGCCGAGATCGGAACCTCTCCGGGTGGTCAGGGGCCGGGGGAGTGCTGGAGCGACCTTGGTAACCCTGGTCTCTGGGTCTTCTCCTGGGTGACCTGGATGTGTGAGAGTTTGTGTTTTTTATCTGTGTTTATTTTTTGTTTTATGTTGTTTTTGTGTTTTCCCTGTTCTTGCTCTGTCTTGAGTCGGCTACCCCCAAAATGGGGATTGGGCCTGAGCATATAGATAGAATAGATAGATAGATAGCCTTCAATTTTTTACTCTTGTAAAATACGTTTTCCGGGGCTCTGTAGGACCATTCATTAAGCTTTTTGAGCGGTTTTTTTCGTGGTTTTTCCTTCATTCCTAACCCATTCGCTATTGTTTCTGGAATAAAACCATTTTTTGAAAACCGGCCGGGTTCTGGTGAACAAACATTACAAAACTAGCCGGGGCTCCACGGGTTAAAGGCAAACAGGTTTTCTCTTCCTCAATTGGAAATAGTAGTTAGATCAGAAGATAAGTGTTGCACGGCTTTATTACGTTTGTCTTTGAGGGATTGCTGGCTGGGGCGTTCAGGAAAACTAATTGAGTAGTGTAAGGTAGAGTCGTCTGTGTATGAATGGATGGGACTGGAGGTACAGTTGAGAAGATCATTTATGAAAATTAGAAAGAGAATGGGAGATAGGACAGAACCCTGAGGAACACCGGAGTTGATAGGATGAGGAAGTGAACGATGGCCGTCCACAACCGCAGCTATGGGACGGCCGGAAAGGAAATTAGAGACAAAGGCACAGATGGAGGGATAGAAACCGAAGGAGGGTAGTTTAGAAATTAGAGATTTGTGCCAGACTCTATGTGTGTGCATGTGTGAGAGAGGTTAAGGGGGGTCACCTGCATTTTTTCTATTCTTTTTCTCTCTCTTTGGCTTGTATCCATTCGGCCCCATTCAGCCTACTGTTTTAAGAAGTTTACCCCATCCAGGTGTCAATGTTTTCTTAGCGAGCGGTAGCGAGTCAGAATATATATAAAACAAAATTACAGCAAGCTAAATTTTTACATTTTTCGATAGAAAAATGTTTCCGGCGAAGCCGGATTTCTCCAAACAATGCTGGCTCGCTATCGCTCGCAAGAAAGAAATCGACACCTGGATGGGGATAAACGTCTTAACACAGTTGGCTGAATGGGGCCGAATGGATACAACCCAGGGAAAGAGAGAAACGGAGATAAAGAGAAAAAAAGCCTGTGACCCCCCTTAAGTGGGTGTGGTTGTATGTCTGACTGTGTGTGTATGTCTGACTATGTGTATTCTTATATAACTGCATAATAGTCTGAGGGAGAATGTGTGTGACTGTGTGTGTGTGACTGTGTGTGTATGTGTGACTGTGAGTGTATATGTGACTGTGTGTGTATGTCTGACTATGTGTATTCTTATATAACTGCATAATAGTCTGAGGGAGAATGTGTGTGACTGTGTGTGTGTGTGTGTGTGTGTGTGTGTGTGTGTGTGACTGTGTGTGTATGTGTGACTGTGTGTGTATGTCTGACTATGTGTATTCTTATATAACTGCATAATAGTCTGAGGGAGAATGTGTGTGACTGTGTGTGTGTGTGTGTGTGTGTGACTGTGTGTGTATGTCTCACTATGTGTATTCTTATATAACTGCATAATAGTCTGAGGGAGAATGTGTGTGACTGTGTGTGTGTGTGTGTGTGTGTGTGTGTGTGTGTGTGTGTGTGTGTGTGTGACTGACTGACTGTGTGTATGTGTGTGACTGACTGACTGTGTGTGTGTGTGACTGACTGTGTGTGTATGTGGAACTGACTGCGTGTGTGACTAAGCGACTGAGTGTATATATGTGTGTGTGTGTGTTGTACCGTATGTGTGTGTGCGTGTGTATACCCGTGTGTGTAGTGACTTTACTGTGTGTGTGTGTGTGTGTGTGTGTGTGTGTGTGTGTTTGTGTATATACAGTATATATAACAGTCACGTAGAGGGATTTGTGTGGAAGCCGGGCACTATTTGAAGGAGGAGGTGGGATGAGGGGACACAGGAGAAAACAAGAGATGAGGGGAGAAGAGAACAGATAAAGGAAGAGCGGAGAAAACAAGAGGAAAGGAGAGAGAATACAAGAAGAGAAGAGAGGATATGAGAGAAGAGGAGAGGGTAAATGAAGAGGAGATGAAAGAATAGGAGAAGAGAAGAAATTGTTAGAAGATTACGAGAGGAGAGATTGTGAAGATGGAGAGAAGGTGGAGATAGAGAGAATTTTAGGATGGAGAAAAGGAGAGAGAGGGAGGGAGGGAGAGGAATACGGTGAAGGGTAGGTAGCCATATTGTGAAAGGTTAAGAGATTGTATCTCTTAACCTTGATATTGTGTAGGATAAGATGGCCTAGCGTTGTTATGGTAACTAACCCGTCTGAGTCACGTTGTAGGTCTATATATATATTATATATGTGTGTGTGTGTGTGTGTGTTTTTTGTTTTTTTTTTATTACAGAGAGCAGTAAAGTAGAAACAATAAACAGAGGATCCCATTGAATTTATATGGCCCGTTTCGGTGGGGGAAAAAATAATATATATAAAAAACCTTCTTCAAACCAGACCTGATCCCGAATTCTTGGAGTGGGGCCAAAGTGGGATGGCACAGTGATTATTAAGGGGAGATGGGCTGTTTGTCTGGTTACCCTTCTTTCTCATGTTTAGCCCCATTAGTTTTCAGATTGTAAGACGTTCGGCCAAGTAGTTTGGCAATTTTAAGACTATATCACATATGAGAGAGAGAGAGAGAGAGAGAGAGAGAGAGAGAGAGAGAGAGAGAGAGAGAGAGAGGGAGGGGGGGGGGAGAAAGGGTTGAAGGGGATGGGGGGGGGGGGGAGAGAGAGAAAGGGTTGAAGGGGGGGGGGGGATTAATGAACCATATTCCCCTCCACATCAAAAGCCAGACTCGTCATCAGAATTACAAATGTGGAACCTCCAACTCGTTAATATGGGGGTACTACTCGCTTTTTATGGACCCCCTTCTCCTTCATGTTAAGCATATTAGTTTTGAAATGTTAAGACGTTCCTTTCATTAATTTGGCGATTTTAATACCTTTCACCCTATTTCGTTGTCAATTTCAAGACCTTTCTTGCCATTTAGGTGTCGATTTTTTCCTGGCGAACGATAGCGAGCCTGTAATTTTAAGAGGAACCGGCATTTGGCCGGGACATTCATTCTTCTATCGAAAAATTTACAAAATTATCTTGAAGGGGGGTCTAGGAAGTTTTTTTTTTAAAGCATGATGGAGGTCTAGCGATGAAACTAAAAAATAAATGAATAAATTAATTAATAGCCCACAAAACTGAGTAGTACCCCCTTAATGTGGCGCCGTATATAACACTCTACGGATTGTTCCTACCTTATTTAACATTATTATTATTTTATATTTACCTGCTATCTTGATAATTGACCACTTGCGAGTTTCAGGCTATAAGGAAGTTGGAGCCGTGAACATCGATATTAAACAGAAATGCAATAATAATGTACGTTTCTGATGGATATATTGAATGTTTAATTGGGTGTTATGTATTTATATATGTACTACGATCGTATTTTAGCTGTACATTCTGTTAAATATCGTTGTCTACAGCTCCAACTTCCTTATAGAACGAAACTCGCAAGTCGGCAATTAGGGCGTGGGTAGGGTCATCAGTGGCGTGTATGTATGTGTGAAATAAACATGTGTCTTTGTGGGTGGTGTGTTTGTGTGAGTGTTGTGTGTTTTTTTTTGTACATGAGTTGGTTATGTGTGTGTATGTGTAACTGTATATGTGTGAGAGGTGTGTTTGTGAATTGTGTGTGTGTGTGGAGGGGGGGGGGTTGTATTTGTCTTTGTATAAATGTTGGTTATGTGTGTGTGTGTGTGTGTAGGCTATGTGTGAGAGGTGTGTTTGTAAATTGTGTGTGTGTGTGGAGGGGGGGGGGGGTTGTATTTTGTCTTTGTATTTTGTATAAATGTTGGTTATGTGTGTGTGTGTGTGTGTGTGTGGGCTATGTGTGTGTGTGTGTGTGGGTGGGTGGGTGGAGGGGTTGTAGCCTATGTCTCTTTGTATATATGTTGGTTATGTGTGTGTGTATGTGTGTGTGGTGATTATAGGTGTATGGAAACAATGTGGGTGTCTGGATAGGACAGCTTCAAGACTCAGACTCCTGCCGCCTACACTACTAGATTTAGGTCACTACATCTCAACCGCAGGGGGAGAGAGAAGGAGAGAGAGTGTGTGTGTGTGTGTGTGTGTGTGTGTGTGTGTGTGTGAGTGAGAGAGAGAGAGAGGAGTGAGTGTGTGTGTGGGGGAGGGTAGAGAGTGTGAGTGAGAGAGAAAGAGAGAGAGAGAGAGAGAATGAGTGTATGTGTGAGAGATAATGAGTATGTGTGTGAGTGAGAGAGTGTGTGAAAGAGAATGTG
The DNA here is from genome assembly GCA_032716605.1 of Paralithodes platypus. Taxonomy (NCBI): domain Eukaryota; kingdom Metazoa; phylum Arthropoda; class Malacostraca; order Decapoda; family Lithodidae; genus Paralithodes; species Paralithodes platypus. The sequence continues at coordinate 39,537,225 of CM064501.1, forward strand.
TGTGTGTGTGTGTGTGAAAGTGAGAGAGAGAATGTGTGTGTGTGTGTGTGTGTCAGAGAGAGATAATATGAGATTGTGAGAGAGAGAGAGAGAGAGAGAGAGAATGGGTGTGTGTGAGAGAATGAGTGGGTGTGTGAGAGAATGAGTATGTGTGAGTGTATATGTGCCATAAATTAACCATCTTCCCTCACACCTGGTAAAACTTGAAGGTTATAATTTTACACCTGCATCTCTTTTGACTGGCGCCTTGTACAGTCGAGGTTAATAAGTGTTGTCAGATATTTCACAAAGTTTCGGACACTGACTAATATTCTGAGGGATAAGCACTTTTCCCAGTAACTATAAAGATACCAATAACACTTGTTGAGCGAAAACCACTGGAATCTATGACAACACTTACTACCCCCGATTGTACCAATATCCTTGCTACACTCTTATTATATATGCAAGGCCATATCGGTGCTATTTACATATTTTAGTGCCAAATATGTACATACATAATATACAATAGTACCTAATCTATAATAATACATTTAGCCTATTTGAATAATTGGCAGATATAGTTATAGCTACCGCCAGTGAACTTGACAATAATCTTAACCCTTAACTTCTTATAACTCGAAATTAATGAAAGCAATCGGACTGACGTTTCTATCATTTGGAAAGAGTCCACCAGGAAATAGGTGTGGATATTTTCAGCCAGTTTGCTCTAGGCCCTTTTGAGTTACAGAGAGGTCAGGCATCAAGATTATTGTCAAGTTCGTTGGCACTACCTATAGCTAAGTAAAGCTCTATGTAGCTAACCTTAGGCATCAGTAAATATTTAATGGTAGGTAACACAGTTATAAAGATCCAGAAAAAGCTACTACCTCCCTCTTAAAATATATTATCTTTATAGCGTAATGCATAGTGCGTGGAATTTCGATGTGAGTATCCTGGGTTCGAGTCCTCGGAGTGCCACATGTATTTGTTGATTTCATTAATTAAGTTTAGATGTGAAGTTGGTTGGTGTAAAAAACATAATAATGAATCATGGAGACATTGCTAACTTTGTTGCTCTTCCCCAGATGCAACTGTCGGAGGTGATCGCCCGAACCCGCCAGTACTTCACCCAAGTTACGGGAGAGTCCAAACCCATCCTCCTCTCGGACATCAACACCGACGTGTTCGAGAAGCGCTTCAGGGAGGAGAACATCCTAACCGACAACGCTTCCGTCCGCAATTGGCTGGACAACATGACCTACGACAAGAAGGGCCTCATCCACCTCTTCTCATGGTCCGGACTTATCGACACTAATATTTTACTGAGTGACTTGTTCCACGTCCCTAACCTTAACACGGGCCAGATGGAACCGCTCATCTCTGCTCTCACCAGGGAGGAGGAGGAGATGTTTAAGAATATGATGCGGAGACTACACACCATCTTCCAGGTTTGTTCATTTAACTTATTTTCTGTATGTATGTGTATATGTGTATGTATGTGTATATGTCTATATGTGTATGTATGTGTATAATGGGGGCAGGGGGCTAGGTATCTTCCTCCCCTTGTAAAATTCTCCTACTCAACTAGACAGAGAAATGGGCGAGGGAACACGAAAGTGGTCCCTGACCCTAAGAATTGAAACTTTACAGGTTTCTGTTCGGGCTCTGTCTCGAGTCGGCCACCCCCAGCAATGGGGTATGTGCCTGAGTATATACATACATATATCTATCTATCTATCTATTGCCTGACGCCGTGATCCCCGAAGGGGTGGCCACAAACGAACCCCCCCATGCACCTCTGTCCCCAGTCAGTCGACGCCCCTCCCCCCAACCAGCACCGCCTTCGTTCATGTACTTCCTCACTCCATCCTTCCACCTCTCATTCGGTCTACCTCTCCCTCTCTGTCCCTCCACCTCGCTCTCGTACACCCTTAGTCATTCTCTCGCTTTCCATACGTTCCATATGGCCGAACCATCTCAAGTTGTTCCTTTTCACACTTTCCAGCACATCTACCTCCACACCACACCTACTTCTTACTTCCTCATTAGTCTGTCTATCCCTCCATGTAACTCCGCACGCACTCCTTAAGTAATTCATTTCCACTGCTCTCACTCTTGGTCTGAGTCTCTCAACCAACGTCCATGCTTCGCTTCCGTAAGTCAGTGTCGGGATTACCACACTGTCATGCAAGGACTTCTTCACTTCCATACTGACCACATACATATATACATGTGTATATGTATATGTGTATCGTGTATGTGTATTGTGTATGTATTGGTGGGAGGGAGAGATAGATAGTAAAGGGGCCTTTTTAGTGGAGGAAAGGGACTATGCCCCTTGTATCCTACAGCATGTCGTACAAGACGACTAAAGAGAGAGAGAGTTTGTGTGTGTATGTGTGGTGCATGTGTTGGGGGTGGGGGGACAACAGTCATCTTGTTTTGGCACTGTCTTAATCCCTTCTGTACCGGCGACGTCTGTTATATTTTATTCTAGCTATATTTAGACAATTTTATGTAGTTTAAGAAGGATCTGTGGTAGTAATGTGGTTTAACTAAGATTGTTCGAAGCCTGTTAACTGCTGGAGGCCCTTCATAAACTGAATATAATCGCCTAATAGTGGCCAGAATATAGTGCATGTGTTTTGAGGATGATTTGTTGAGTCTTCTACTGTTATCAATATGCCAAAATCATCCGTAGTGATGACATGGTGGGACAGTGTTATCGTAGGACTACAGTATATTGTTCAATTGTCAAAAGACAACCCCATCTAAGTCATTACCATATCAGTGAAGCAGAAGAGGTGTCTGGTGAGGGTGAAATTCACGAGAAAGTTAGGGACAACTAACTCTGGACGTGGATGTAGAACAAACGTACTTTCAGTTTAATCTCTGACTTCAACAGATCCTTGTCAAGTTCAATAATATTGGATAAAAAACACCATCTGAGGAAGAGCACTTTATTGACAACGTTTCGCAGATAGCTTCATCAGTGACCTGATGAAGCTATCTGCGAAACGTTGTCAATAAAGTGCTCTTCCTCAGATGGTCTTTTTTATCCATTCTGTCTACTTTTCAAGTACCACTCAACATTCAATAATATTGTTTGAAAGTAACCAGAGTAGAATAAATAATGTAAACTTACATTTTTTCCATAGTATGCCCGCGAGCGAGACGTGCGAGTAATGGTGGACGCAGAACAGACGTACTTCCAGCCCGCCATCTCCCGCCTCACACTGGAGATGATGAAGAAGTACAACCAGGAGAAGGCCATTGTCTTCAACACCTATCAGTGCTACCTCAAGGAGACGTTCAACAATCTCTCCCTCGACCTTGAGCAGGCCTACCGACAGAAGTTCTTCTTTGGTGCCAAGCTCGTCCGAGGAGCTTACATGGAACAGGTCTAGTACTATTTCTTACTACAGTACAGTAAATCAGAAACTTTCCAAACGGAGTCCCACAAGGATCCGTCCTATCGCCCGCACTCTTCAATCTGTACATGCACGATATAACTACACCCAATACGCCCCAAATAAACTTAGCCTCCTATGCAGATGACATAACACTCACATGCACACACCATGACCCAAAAAGAGCAACAGATCTCCTTCAACCCTATCTCAACACACTACATGGCTGGTGCACTACAAACAGACTTAATCTAGCCCCAGCCAAATCCACCGCAACCCTGCTCACAAGTTGGACAGGAGAACACGAATACATCCCTCAACTCACCATAAACAACACACCCCTAACACATACACACACCCAAAATCCTAGGAGTAACATATGATACTCATATGACATTCAAACAGCACACCACAAACATTAAAAAGAAACTGACACCCAGACTTAACGCCCTCAGGTCACTTGCTCACACAAAATTTGGACACAACAAAGAAACTACCACCACAGTATATAAACAATACATAAGATCAGTGATGGAATACGCAAGCCCAGCCTGGGCTTCTAACCTAGCTGAAACACATCATAAGACCTTACAGACTATTCAAAACAAAGCCCTGAAGATCATTACAGGCTGCACAGCTACTGCACCCACAGATCACCTACATCAAGAAACCAAAATCCTCAAAGTCAAAGACCATCTGGACATGAGAGGCACTCAATTCCTGGCAGCAGCCTCCACGAACCAAGACCACCCACTAAACTACATGGCAACACACCCACAGACACCAAGAAATATCAAAACAACACCCAGCACACGGTATCACACACAATTATTGTCCTCTCTCCCTCCCTGCCCACCCCGAACCAACATCCAGAAGCACATCCATACTCATATCTCTCACCGATCCATCCACTCACTCACAGACAACACACAGCTGCATGCACGACCTCCCGAAATCCATCCTTCCGAATCCTCCCTTCCTCGCGAGGACAGAGTCCACCTGGCCAGGCTGAGATGCGGACACCATCCAGCTCTCCTGAGCTATCAGAAGAGACTGGATGACTCCGTTGTCGACGCCTGCCCGGGATGTAACACAGCACCCCATACCATTAAACACATCATAGAAGACTGCATTTCACACAACCACTTACGCCAACAACACAATCTACACTCAATGAGAGCTCTGTGGGAAAGCCCGATCGTGGCCATGGCCTTTCTCAGGGACTCGGGGCTGTTCGGCCAGGCAGCTTAGGGAACAACAACAACAACAACTACAGTACAGTATTTTTTTATAGAAATTCTATTCTATATGTATTCAGCTATAGGTAGTGTGTCTCTGAAGTGGCTACATAATTGTTTATTCAGAGATGTCATTTCTGCCTGTGGTGGTGCCGAAGCAGAATTAGATGCAATTGGGGAAAGTTCATAAGAACTGCTGCTACTTTTAACCATGAGATTCCAGTTGTAGGCCTATGCCTCGAGCATACCAGAACACTACTGTACCTATAATGAGTTACCGCTATTTTACCTTACCTCATAGCTAATTAATTTAAGACACTCGACAACTTAACTCAAATGCTACCAAACACAGCAAACAAAACCATAACTAAAATTGCAATGCAAATTGTAGCCTAACCCAGTATTCTTCATAGCAAGAGTAAAAGCTTTTGTACTATAGCCTACCTAATTTTGTAGATATTGCGAGTCCGAGCTATAACACCATACCTGATCTTATAGCTAACTCAAAACATTAAAGGGAGACTGACCGTTTGTTTGGTCTATTAATTCATTTGTTCATATATTTTTTTAGTTTCCTCCCTAGACCTCCATCAAGCTTAGAAAAACACCCCCTAGACCCCCCTTCAAGATAAATTTGTACATTTTTCGGTAGAAATTTTTTCCGGCCAAAGGCCGGTTCCTCTTAAAATTGCAGGCTCGCTTTCACTCGCCAGGAAATAATCGACACCTAAATGGCACAAAAGGTCTTAAAATTGACAACGAAATGGGGCGAAAGGTGTTAAAATTGCCAAACTAATGGGCCGAAGGGCTTTTAATCTCAAAACTAGTGGGGCTAAACGTTAGGGAGAAGGGGGTCCAGAAAAACAGTCTGCCTCCCCTTAAGAGGACACCCGAGTTCCGCGGTGAAGGTTCGATGTGGAGCATAAGAGGACAACTGAGTTCGAAGGGTTAATTATCGAGAGTCATATACAGGTCTCCCTCGATTTACGATTGGATTATGTTCCTGAAAACCCGATCTTAAATAGAAAAATCATATAGCAAACTCTAAAATTAATGGGGTAAATGGGGATGCGTTCTCGGACCAACCCCCCCAAAAAACACAAACACCGAAAAACCTATAATAGTACCGTAAATCGGGGCATCGGATAGTGAGGGAGACTCGTATAACTTATCTAATCTTCTAGCTAACCAAGACCTTCTATATATACAGGAGCGGGACCGTGCGATAGAATTGGGGTATGAGGATCCAGTCAACCCGAGCTACGACGCCACCACGGACATGTACCACAACTGTTTGGAGGAATGCTTACGACGCATCAAATTCAACAAATCTCTCGGTGATACACAAAAGGTAATGTTTGTTTAATTATGTTTATTATTCCAGTTTATTAGCGCCACTTAGATATCGTTTCATTCACTACGGGCTTTCTAGAGTTAATTTGAGTTGTTTCCGAGTGCTTTCTTTTAGTTTTCAATGTACTTAGTGGGTTACTGTGGTGCTTGGAACTGAGAAAATCATTATTCATTGTCTTCTCAAATCACATATCATAATTCTCTTGTAAGAGTGAAGGATATAGCAAATGAATGAATGAATATTGTTCATCAGTTGGCCTGAGAAATGCATGAGGAATGTTAAGGGAGCCCACCTCGCTATTTTTCTCTTTCTCTCCCTCTCTCTTTGGCTTGTATCCATTCGGCCCCATTCAGCCTACTGTTTTAAGACGTTTACCCCCATCCAGGTGTCAATATTTTTGTTTTGACAGCAAGTTAAATTTGTATATTTTTCGATAGAAAAATTTCTCGGGCGAAGCCGGATTTCTCCATACAATGCTGGCTCACTATTGCTCGCCAGGAAGAAATTGACACTTGGATGTGGATAAACGTCTTAAAACAGTTGGCTGAATGGGGCCGAATAGATACAAATCAGGGAAAGAGAAAAAAGGAGAGAAAGATAAAAAAAAAAATGGTGACCCCCCTTAAATGTAATGTTAAAATGCCTGTGGGTGTGAGTTAGGTTTTAGCCCATAAGTTCGCTCATGCTAACTGGATTTTAGCATTGACGCATCTACAACAACACCCCCGATGTCCGCCTTGCAGTCAGAATTTGGGATGACGTGAGAGCGTGAGAGAGAGTGAGCTTCAGCACCCAGCCAGCGAGGATTGAACCCTGACCCATCCATGTACGAGTCGATCAGGTTGGGAGACTCAGATCCCTGCCATCCTTTACTCAAACCCATTGGCTGTCACAGGTCATTTCCTAAGCCAAAATTAAATCATGTAAATTGTAAAGCTACCTATGATAATATGAAAAAGTCATCATTGTTCATATATAGCTTTTAGCCCCTTGACAATGAGAGATAATACGAGATCTTTCCTAAGCTAAAGAATGCTATCTGAAGTTGGCTAAATAAAATATAATTATCATCATTGTGTTGAAAAGATTTAGACCGGACTTGTACCGTTAGACCACCAAGATTTAACCGGCAGTCTTTGGTCATTTCAGATTGCCATAATGATAGCGTCACACAACGAAGACACGGTGCGGTACACAGTCAGCAAAATGGCCGACTACAGCATCCGACCGCTAGATCGAGTCATCTGTTTTGGTCAACTCTTGGGGATGTGCGACCATATCTCATTGCCACTTGGTGAGGACACACCTCTATGTCTTTCAATTATTTTCTGTCATATTTTCAACATTGTTTTCATTTTAGTAATTAGGGAGGTTTGGGTCCAGGAGAGAGAGAGAGAGAGATTAAAACAATCTACTGGTTGAGTTGTTTGGTCACTATTTGAATAAAACTTATTATACCTTCCCAAGCATCACTGTTCACATACACACAAGGTGATGGGCTGGTCTATCAGAGTGAGAGTTAAGCGTTCTCTGCCATACCCATAACTTACTCTAACTGTTCCTTTCACTTACAGTATATATTTTCTAGATCTCAAGTGGTGGCGTCTCTTCCGTGGATTGACCTCCCTACTGCCAACTCTATAGGTTGGCAGACTTGGAGCCAAAGCGTCACATTTTTCCTTTGCCCCTCAGCTTTCCCTTTATAATTGCCGAGGAGCACAGGGCCTTGGGTGGGGCTTCAGTATCCCGGGCGTTTCTGCGCCCTCCTCAGCTCCTTGCCTTTGAGCGGCTTCGGTCACCCAGGCTTTTTTGTGGTAGGCAAGGAGGGTTCTGTGGGGGCGCTCGGTTATGGCCTTGCTCGTGGCCTTGGGGCTGTTCGGCCAGAAAGCCTGGGGAACAGCAACAACAACAACAACATATACACAATGAGGATTATCCACCCATACAGCACAAACAAAGAAATAAACTCTTCCTCCCTTAGACTTTACCTGATCTTATAGCTAACCTGGGTCCTATAACTAATGGGCCCACAGACCATGCCACGGGCCATGGCATGGTCGGTAGCGTGTCTGGCTGCTGATCGAAGGGTCGGCAGTTCGATCCCAGGCCGTGCCATTAGTAGATGTCGAGAGTTTGGACGGCTCGGTCTAGCGATTCGTGGCAAATTTCCAGTTAAGTCCCCGTAACAAGGGGACTGTCAATCAAGGGAGTGCACAGCGTTAAAAACTACGTCAAACTGCATCTGGTAAAATTTGGAACTCTCTTCGCCAGTCCCTTACTAGGACATAAACTCCGTCAAGCTCCAGGTGTCTAACCATTTTAACTCCATCTTACCTTGAATTTGACTCTATCTCAATTTCAATTTAAGAGGATACTATTTACATGCAGTCATGCCTTTTGTCTTCTTCCTTCACATAAAACAAGTTAATTTAGAACCCTTCATGCACTGTTGGCAGAGAGGTACCCTGAACAGGAACCGAACATACTCAATTCATGTGTCTCACTCCCTAGACTGGAACAAGAACTTACTGGCTTCACCGTGTTGAGCGGTTGGATGTGCAGGCTCTCAGCCTATGCCCGAGAGGGAGTAGTTGGAGTAAAGAAAAACAAAAAAATCAGGTATGTTTGTGAGGTTTGGGCACCTATCCACTTGACCTGAGTGAGTGGGCTCAAATCCTGGTCAGGATACCTCTCTCTCAACCTGTCCAACATTATCATTAGACTTTCATGCTTCCCCCCTCCCCCACAGGTCAGGCAGGCTACTCGGTGTACAAGTACGTGCCCTATGGACCAGTCAACGAGGTGTTGCCGTATCTCTCCCGCCGGGCCTCTGAGAACAGCTCCCTCCTGCTGAAGTTGGAGAAGGAGAAGACCCTACTGAAGAAGGAACTGTGGCGCCGCATCGCCCACGGCCAGGTCTTCTACACTCCGCAGGGCGACTACCTTCCCCTTGGTGCTCAAACTCGTAAGTGAGATGGCCCTCTCGAATATTGCCGCATTGTGGCCAGTTTATCTACATCCAGAAATTAGATGACGTCCTTGAATATTGTTTAGGCCAGTTTTCATAGTTCCAGAAGTGAGATATGGCCCCCTCAAATAGACCAGTTTTCCTAGATCCAGTAACAAAATTAACTCCATAAAATTTTGCCTTGGCCAGTTTTACTTGATACAGAATCAATTTGACGCCCTTGAATTTTAGGTCCGTAAGTGAGATATTGGCCAATTTTCCTAGTTGCAGAAGTGAGATGATTTCCTTGAATATTGTTTTGGCCAATACTGTTTCCTAGATCCATAGATGAGATTTGGCTCCCTCGAAAACTGCAGTTGGCCAGTTTTTTTAGATCCTGAAGTAAATGACGTCCTTCAATTTTCTGTTAGATTCGCATGTGATATAGCGCCCTTGAATATTGCCATGGTTAGTTTTACGAGATCCTCAAAGAGACTGACTCCCCAACAATTTCGCGTTGGCCAGTTTTCCTAAATCCGTACTTGAGCAGGTTACCCTCGAATCTCATCTTGGCCAATTGTATTAGACTCGGAAGTGATATATTTGACCCTCTCAGATATTGCATTGGTCAGTTTTTTTAAATATTGAAACAAGGTGATGGTCATTATTCCTAACTCAAATATTCACAGATTCATTATAATATGGTCTGAGTAATTGATATTGATTTACACCAACCTAGAGTTTGTTTTTTAAAACTTTAATCTCCGTGAGATGACTGATTATCATTGCTTAATATTAGCCATAGGTAATACAGACATTGCCTTAACCCATTTATTATGTTGACACTTTTTCAATTCAAGCTGACTTTAAACAATTGTATTCAGCTCAAAGAATAGCCCACCTCTGGCCATCAAAGGGATTGAAACTATTTGAATTAATTCTTTGACTCCATTGCTTTTCCTATGCTGAATATAATCGTCTATTGGTAACCAGAATAAAGGGAAGGCGTCAAGGTAGTGTACGGGTTAAGACGAAGGAACGCACGGTGAAGCTATGGCCATTTTTAGTGCAATGAGAACCCCGCTGAGCCGGACACGGATACTCAAAGCATGTAGGCTATAGTGTTCCATCTCCCTATAAGGCTGGGGTCATTCTAGCCCTGGGCGAGATGAGACTTTGTATGAAAGTAAATATTGCTATGTTGTAATCCTATTAGGACTCCCATCACAGCATAATTTATTATTGCTTTGAGTATCCGGCTCAGATTGTTCCGTCTCCTACAACTGTTATGGAGCTCACACACAAATCTTTCTTCACTCAAAGACTCAATTATTTGTGTACTTAATAATAGTGTGATTACATACACAATACACTCATAGTCCATGCTTTAACCAACTCTACCACGGCATAATTGTCGGTGGTTCGAGCCCGGCTGAGAGTATCAAAACAATACACTCTTAGATATGCATATACAGTATATTATTGATAAAAGATGGTGATTTCTGTTGTCAAGATTGCCAGTTTTCTACATGAAGGAATTCAATAGTGCTCACCTTTTGTAACTAATCCAAGATTCTAAAGCTTACAGACTTCATCATTTCCAGTAAATTCCACAATATCTGTATCATAGGCTCTTAAAAATTTTAATGATAAATTTGGTTGCTTAAGTTAGATCTTAGTTGAGTCTTGTCTGGTACCAAGATTAATGTGTTGTCTCTCGTTCTAGTTGGCAGTAGACATACGTGAAATAATGTTTAAGTCAAAACCAATAGTTCCCTGAAAACTTTGCTAAAAAATATATATATAAATATACGTTACTCTACCCTGTTTTTTTTCCAGCTGACGGTAAATTTAATCCTACAGTGACTGATTTTTCGATACATAATGGAAAAATACGATACTGCTATGTCTCTGCGTCATATTATTACCATGTTTTCATAATTAGCAACACAATTTTGCTACAAAATCTTGGTAATAACTGAGTAATCAGGATGGTGGGATAGCAATTTACCATCAGCTGGAAAAAACGGACTTAACCTAGCGGCTGAGACAATCCTCTCGAGAGGCTTTCCTGGTTGGCTGCGTTCTCCTCTCGGAAGAAGATATGTCAAACACGTACCAAAATACTCCAAATGACAAAAACAAGCAGTGTGACTGTCAGGGCTAATGAGATGATCTTCCAATGACATTTCTGCTCCCCATCTTGCCTCCACCCTGCTCCTCCCATTTCCTCCCTCCACCAGACCAATACACACATACGTACGGCCGCTCGATGCTGATTTCGCGCCACATTTTCAACTACGGATCACCGTAACAGCTCAACCCCGTATCTTTTGGGTATTCATATAAGTAGGCTATGGTTGGATGCAGAATTTAATTTCCTACACAATTATATGGTATTGGTTGCATTTTGGAAGAATCATCAAATCGGCCTAGGTCTAGCACAGGGCAATGGTGAGTCTTAGGGGGAGTCTAGAAGCCCTCAGGTTAATACAGTAATACTATTTGTGTCACGCCATAGAAGTGTGGAGTAAACGTCTTTCTCTTTAAACTTTCCGCACATGATCATTAAGGCTTCCAGTGAACTATTGATTTAGCCTGTATTCAAATGTGATAATTGCTCTCAGTAAAGAATGGTTCTAGATATGGATAGTGTCTTACGCTACTATTATAAAGATAAAAGACATTACATATTGTAATATATAAAAAAAAACATTTCCTTCTTTATTGAGTGAAGGCACATGCACCTATTAATATTATTGCAATACATTATTACTTCCACAAGCAAAAATAATTGTATATCGGATCATTCTATACCCTGTTTCAAATAAGTAGGCCAAAGCTCTTGAACATTAACCTCTATAACTTCACAAAAATAATTGTATATCGCATCATTCTATGCCTTGTCCAAATAAGTAGGCCAAAACCCTTGAACATTAACCTCTATAACTCGCAAACGACTAGAGTATTCGAGCTAATATTTCTACCATTTGGGAAGGGTCTGCCAAGTTAGAGGTGTGGAAATTTACAGCCCGTTTGCTCTAGCCTTTTTTGAGTGACAAGTTAGGGTTCACAATTTCTGGCCTACCTATATGGAACTGGGTATAACAAGGTATACTCGGTTTCATTTCATCTGACGGTAAATTGAATCCCTTCACATCTGATTTCTTGATAACTAACGTAAAAATATGAAGCTACTATGTCTCTGCTTCATATTTAGACCAAGTTTATATAATTAGTACCATATTTCACTACAAAATCTTAAAAATAACTGAGAAATCTTGATGGGAACTTTGCAATTTACTGTCAGTTGAGATGCAACAGGGTACAGTATAGTTATTGAGTGATCTGTTACAGTACAGTTTTGAGCACTAATACGAGTACCCCCAATTGAGTTTTTGAACCTGTAAAGCCAAGTTCTGAAACATTTGATACTACCCTCTCGCGCGCACTATGCATATCGCATATTCGCTGGCCTATTTTAAAACTGAAATTACCCTCAGGAAATTTTGGAAAGTTTTCTTCAGTTAGCCTTAAACTCCTGGGCTGAAAGAAAATGATTTTAGAAAGCTAACATAGCTATTGTTTTACATATTCAAATGAATAATTTCGCTAGATAGTAACTGGCAACCATGAGCCTGAGAGGGTTAATCACAGTCATGTACTCAATCTTTAACTGTCTTGGTGGTATAATGGTTAAAGTGTGCAAGTTCTGTATGTGGTGTCCTGGGTTCGAATCCCCGGAGATCATATACTGTACTTTCATTAATTTCATTGGGAATTATTGGTGTTAAGAACGATAATAGTTAATAAATAAATTATAGCATTATCTTCCCTGAGTTAATACAAAAATTATAGCATTATCTCCCTTGAGTTAATACAAAAATTATAGCATTATCTCCCTTGGGTTCAATACATATTCAGATGAGTACATGGCTATTAGTACTCACCACTGTACATCTAATGATAAAAATCCTTAGCAAAATACACAAATGAATAGTAATTGATTGGCTGTTATGTTGATGACTTTCAAATTACTAGTGGCTCAAGGTATTTGAAGGATTTTCGTCGGACCGTTAATATATAAATGTCAGGAACATTCCACTCCATGTGTGGCCCAACATAGTCGCAGGTAAAAATACAGTCGTAGGCAAAATAGTCTCCTGGTATTTATAGTACTTGATAAAGCAATGGAACTAGCCGCACACCACTGTAGAAAAATAGTGCTAAGAAGATACATAAAGGGCCTCGGAGTCGGATGGACCCTAAGTCGAGTGGTCAATCCCGTAAGTCCTTACATAAACTGACACGGGTTGTCCTTCACGCAGGGGACAGGTCCCCTTGGGGGAGTAAGGCGTCCGGCAATAGATAGATATATACTACAGTCTGTTCATTTTAGGTAGGCCAGAAATCCCAACTTCAACCTCTTTATAACTCAAAAAAGACCAGTAAATAAGCTGTAATTTCTACCATTTGGGAAGAGTCAACCGGTGTGGAAATTTACAGCCCATTTACCCCAGCCCTTTTTGAGTTACAGAGGTTAGGGGGTTACGGTTTCTGGCCTACTTGTATTGAATGGACTATAGTTACTGGGATTTATAGTTCTGTGGTTGTTGTCAGAGTGTTACCCTTTCAATATGCTATTACGCATTTATTTTCTGTTTTCTGGCTTTTATTAGATTATTTTATTCTATCTATGCTTGCTTGAGAGAACACACTTCCACCACACGCTTTAAAACGCTAAAGGGTCACTCTCCGGTATTGGTCAGCTTATTAATCTCTCTGAGCTAACCTATGATGGGTTAGGTTGGATTAGATTAGACTTATTTAAGATATTATTTTACCACGCTTTTGTTTCTTCATAGTGCTGCATAGTCCCTCATTAAATATAAACAGAGAATGGGACAGTTTAGTTTTTGTTGGTCTATGGGAGGGGAATGAGGAGAGAAGAATATTTTTTTCATGGGCAAGTCGGCCACCCCCAGAAAAAAAAGGAAAAGTGGGGAATGGGCCTGAGTAAATACATACATACAATACAAGTTTGTCGTGGATTCAAACTTATGACTAGCGACTCGTACAGTGATCTAAGGAAGTGGATTATGAAGGGTCCTCACTTGATCATTAGCTATTTGTTAAATTATACATTCCCACACGACATTACAGTACCCGCAGAAGGCCGGTATTGGGTTGCATGATGTATGATAGAGACAGGTATTGCCACAGGCCGTAGCGTGGTTGGTAGAGCACTGGCCTGCTACCCGAGAGTTGGAGGGTTCGAGGCTCGGGCCAGCTAGTGTTTGTTATTGGCAGACTCCAGTGCTGTTGGTGGATGGCGCGGTCTAGCAATCTGTGGCAACTGTTCACTGAAGTCCCTGAAACATCAGGGCACTCACGCTGAGCATGGAGTGCATGGTAGTCAAAAAATGCATCATCAATATCATATTTAAAACTTTCGGCCTTTATCTTTGATTTGCAAAGCACTTTACATGAGTGACCCAGCCAAGTGCACAGCCAGTTGCTTTCTATCTTTCTCTCTTCTTGACTTAATCCTCTTACAGCCTCCGCCCTCGCTGCTGCTGGAGACTATGTAGAGAATTAATGCTAAATTACTGCTGCATCTTGGTATCATACAATCATTACTACAATACTTCTCATACCATACTAAATATCTTCCTTTCATTAATTACTGCTTGCTCCACAACTTAAGGATCTATTGGCTGCTATAAATTTGTCAACGTTTCACATATAGCTTCATCAGGCCAATTAAAATGTAAAACTTGCAAACTAGACAAACCAAAACTGGGACAAAGACAACATAAATGCAAAACAACTAATCAAAATCGCTATGTGGAAACAACGCTTACTGAAATTAAATTTATGAAATAAAAGAACACAATCCACATAGCATACACCAAATAATTTGTCTTTAATGGATAACGTATCTGGTTTGAATCCCTGCAAGGAAACACTCGGATAACAACCTAAGGACTATAAACCGTACGCTGTGACTCAACGGTGCGATAAAGATATATTAATTCAAGTTGGATATGTTGATAGTGATTTACCTTCATTAATTGGTATACCTTTCTGTTCTTATATTTAGGTCCAGGACATGATAAGATTGATATCCAGTAATCGATAAATGGATATTAACCGACGACGTTTCGTAATTATGTCCTACCTAAATTTAGACGTTTTTTGTGCAGTTTATGAAGGTTTTGTGGTAGTAGAAAGGGTTAAGTGATATAGTTGGATGCCTGTTTGTTGCTGGAGGCCCTTTTTAATCTGAATAGAATCGTCTAACAATAGTCAGAATAAAGTTAAAAGGAACTGCACCGGTAATGAAGGGGTTAACTGTCTTGGTGGTGTAATGGATAGAGTGTGTAAGTTCTGCATGTGGTGTCCTGGGTTCGAATCCTGAGAGGATCGCATGCTTTTATTAATTTCAATAGGGGGGTTATTGGTGTTAAAAACAATGTTAATTAAAATTAATTATTAATGAAAAGGGTTTATCACTATCAATATTCCCTTCATGGATATATTGTGGACACTTTGGTTGACCATATGCAAGGTTTAGGCTATAAGAAAGTTGGAGTTGTAGGCAAACTATATGTATTAGAAGGTAGAGGTACTGTATAGGTATAGACATCAATATTTATCAGAATTACCAGCTGAAATACTGTTGTAGTACATTGATAAACACATACAATCATATTGAACCTACTTTTTATCCATCACAAATCTACATCAACATTACATTTCCCATTAAAGTCGATGTTTACAGCTCCAACTTCCTTATGGCCTGAAGCTCACAAGTGGTTAATTGAAGCAGATGGATATATGGAAGAAAAGAAATCCCGCTTCGCCGGAAACATTTTACTATAATTATCATTCTTATTATGTGGCACAAATGTAGTTATAAGCAGAAGATATCAGTTGGTCCATTTTTTATGCCTCTCTCTTATTTTATATATATATATATATTTTTATTTTTATTTTTCCTCCTTAACTTATGTTGCTATATCTTGTTCATTTTGAAAAGATGTAGACAATATATTTTTATCTCATTTACTTTTGTTTTCCTTTAAGAGCTTTATACTTGCCTCTTGTTTGGTGTTATATATACAGTATATAATATATATATATATACAGAGTGTATATATATATATATATATATATATATATATATATATATATATATATATATATATATACAGTATACTGTATACAGTATATACTGTATATGTACAGGTATATTGTTCTTGCCAAGTCTGTTTTTATTATTTATATATTTTTGTTACTGTATTGTCATTTGAAAGGACCATAAATTATAATTATGTAGAAACTACTAAATACAGTCATTAACATTAATAAGGCCCCATCCATCTGAATCTTCAATCCTTAATTCTGAATAATTAATTAAGATAGGGTAATTAATATTTTATGTTTGATACAGATTATGATAATTAAGTATTGTATTGTCTAGTAAAACAAACAAACCAAAACATGAACCACACAATATAAAGACAAAAGAACTTATCAAAATCACTGTGTGGAAATAACGCATTGAAGATTTATCAAAACAATACTATGAAATAAAACAAATACAAAATTCAAATGGGTGGGCAGGTATTAATGTTGGTGAATGTACATTGTTTGAGTGGGTTTCTTGTTTGTGAGAATAGTTATAGGCCTATGTGGATGGAATTCTTTCCCAGGTATGGTTGTAAAGGCATATTAAACCCTTTTTGTACCGGTGATGTCTTTTTTTATTGGATTTCAGCTACATTTTGACGATTTTGTAAAGCTAAGGAAAGATATGTGGAAGCTAAAAGGATTAATTGAGATAGTGTGTAAACCTTTAGTGAGTATGCATCCTTCCTTACCTGAAGAAAATTGTCTAATAATTGCCAGAATATAATGAAAAGGTCGTCACCGGTACTGAATGGCTTAACAAAATGAGATGTGTGTAGCAAGTGCCCCTTCTGTAGAAAAGTGAAATGTAAATCAAATTCAATGTACCGGTGAACAGTTGCCCACATAAGTTCTGTTCGTCGTTGTGATATTATGTATGAAAGTAAAATTAGTATGAATGATTTGCGAGTGTGGTTTCTTTGAATTATCAGTTGACTAGTCCGATGAGTTAACTGCTGCATAAGAAACTACACTTGTAATTCAATCATGCACATTATGTTTCCACGTACAGTATAAGATCACAGAGAGGAACAGAACTTCTGTGGACAACTGTATGTTAGAGTTGAAATATGTAGCTCACATGTTTCAGAATCTAGCTGCAATTATTCAGTATACGAAAAATGTAATTATTTGTTCTAGATTGTAAAGTTTCACATTAAGTAATATACAGCTACTGACAAATATTTGTGAGCTCTCGCGATTTTCTTTATACAAATATATCCATGTAATAGATGTTCAGATCAAATAAATTCCTTGAACATGACGAGGTACATTGTTATATGTGCGATCAGTTTGCTTGAGAACCAAATTGACTTGCTCATGTAGTTGTGTACACCCTATGTTGTGGATTGTGTTCTTTTATTTCAAAAAATTATTTTATTAAGTGTTGTTTCCACATAGCGATTTTGATTAGTTCTTTTGCATTTATCTTGTATCGTCCCAGTTTTAGTTTGTTTATTTTGCAAGTTTTACATTATAATATATAGACATATCAAGTATATATTATATATAGCTGATTTGATCTGAACATCAATCTAAATTGATGTATTAGCATCAAGAAAATCGCAAGAGTTCACAAACATTTGTCAGTAGGTGTAAATTGTAATGTAGCCTAAACTACCCTCGTGAAGAGAAAGACATTAATCTTTTCAGTATTGTAGCATGTTGTCGATTTTATCGTGGATAACATTAGAATATTTGCCTCAGCTTAAGAAGAACCTCTAGGAATCAGAGAAGTCGTAACCCTCCATTAACCCTCAGACTCACACAGGTTCTTCCTAAACCAAACAAAGTATTCTAGTGATAGCCAGAATACAAGTAAACAAGACGTGATACAGTAGTACTGAAAGGAATACAAAACAAATAAAGTAATTCTAGGCATCTTGTACCTTGGTAACCCTATTAAGGTGCAGGATACGCACATTAATATTTCTCCGAGCCTATATCGTTTTAATCCTTCCATCATCACAGCAAAAAACACAATGAAGAATATGATGATTTAATTTATATTCTCAGCAAACACACAATAGAGAAAATGGTGAAGTTTTAATTTATATTCACAGCAAATACACAATGATTATGAGGAAGTTATAATTTATACTCAATGTGCAATACCTGCCCATGACTAAAGCGAGTATAGATAGCAAAGTAAATACCCACCTTAATAATGGTTGTACAGTACAGTTGTATACAGGAATTCGTGTTACGCTTCCCGACGATTCACGCGAGACCACGAATGAAGCACAGTGACTCGATCTTTGAAGTTCGTCAAATAATTTCATAACCTAATGTCTCCCTGTCTGTGAATTGTTTGATGTAAAGTGTACCATGTATTCCTGTCGGCTACTGTATTTTAACTGTCAAGTGTTGTATAAGATGAGATTTAACATGTCCATAGCATTAAGGCGGAGTCATACCAATGCTTTTGATGGCAATTTCTCCCAGCAATTATGATTGGCAGCTTTGGTATTTGTAACTTGATATACCGTATGAATTCAGACTTCTAAAATAGTCTGTCTTGAGTCTAATTGCAGATACTAAGGTAAATGAATCTCCAAAATGTGGCCAAAATATCATTGCTGATCAAAAATTATATTCTAACTTCAGTCTTATCAGATACCAATGTATAATTGCCCTCATAAGTTTTTTTCCCCTCTGTGATCTCATACATTGAAATATAATGCGCATGATTGAATTACGAGTGTAGTTTCTTATCTCATCTGATTAGTCAACTGATAATTACAAGAAACCACGCTCGCAATTCATTCATACTAATATTACTTTCATACATGCGAGCCGTGGCATAGTCAGTAGAGCGTCGGCTGCTGATCAAAGGGTCGGCAGATCGAAGCCCGCACTGTCAAAATGTTATTGGTAGATGTCAAGCCCGAGCAACTTGACCTAGCGATTCGTGACAAACACCTAATGTTCATGTTTTCGGGAATTACGGCGTCTGGCAAAAAAACAAAAAAACATACAAGCATGACGAGGCAGAACTTATGTGGGCAACTGTACAAAACCCCTAAAATGTTGCCCAAATCTAGTTGCTGTTGGAAGTATGCCGTATGACTCCGCCTTCAGCCTTACTCCAGTGAAAAGATATGGCCTTAGATCCCTACTGGCTTCCAATGTAATTTTACGGCAAGACATAAAAGTTCGCGGTGGATATAATACATAATTGTAGCGCAGCTGTACCGTCGCCTTCATTAGTCCAGTGGTAGCATTGATGGGAGCTTTGTCATATGACGTGTGTTCCCCGCCTGATTTAATTCGGAGGTACAGTAGTCTATTACCTGAAAATTAACCATGTAAGGATTACAATATTATCAACTGTCTTGATAGCATAATGCATATATGCGCGAAATTTCGGTGTGAGTATCCTAGGTTCGAGTCTTTGGAGTGCCACATGTATTTGTTGATTTCATTAATTGAGTTTAGAAGTAAAGTTGGTTGGTGAAAAAATATGAATTTATTAAAACTGTTGAAGAGTTCATTATATATTATGATCTGTATTTGTGTATGCTCGTTTACAAAGGCCATTTTAGTTTCTGTTGAACAGAAGGCTTGTCATATTAAAATATTTTTGTTAACTTTACACAACTCATCAAGATTACCACCAAACTATTGAAAGTGACGGTGTTTGCAGCGTCTCGTCTACAGCTTGCAGTTCTGTACTCCTTGTATTTACTCGTCACTGTGTAGATGTTCACAAACTTGCATATAGCAGCAATATTTAGCGAGAGAAACTGTATTGTTAACTCCTTTTGTACCGCTAACGGCTTTTTACTTTATTCTGGCTATGTTTAAACGATTTTGTGCAGTTTAAGAAGGATCTGTGTTAGTGAAAAGGGTTAAGTACGATAGTTCAAAGCCTGTTATTTGTTGGAGGTAATTTTTCAACTGACTATAATCTCTAATAGTTGCCAGAATAGAGTTAAAAGGATGGCACCGGTACTGAAAGGGTTAATTTGGATAAACAATTGGTAATAATTAGACATGTTATGGAGTATGTACAGATGCTGACAAATGTTCATGAGCTCTTGCGATTTTCTTTATGCAATATTATATGCATGTCTCGAGTCTGCCACCCCCAGAAAAAAAGACAAAACAAAAAAAATAATAGAAAATAATGGGGAATGGGCCTGAGTAGATAGATAGATAGATTGATATTGATGGCAAATCAGCTATATATTTATAAGAACATAACATAAATGTATTAATAAATAGCTGAATTGATCTGAACCTCAATGTCTAGATTTGCATAAAGAAAATGAGAAGAGCTCCCAAACTTTTGTCAGTAATAATGTATTATTTATGTGCTTGTATTGCAATGTTCTCTTCGCAGATATCCATGAATTTTATTGTATTATTATTAATATATTATTATTTATATATGTTAGGGTTCCAAACTAGTGAAGATGCTATGACAAAGCTTTACTATATTGAGATCCTGGACATATCAGACGATACAATACAGTACAGAGAAATTTCCGGGGAAATTACGGATGATATTTATTGCGAAAAACAAGCCCAGACAAATTATGTTTTACGTGAAGAACTATTTTAATTAGAAAGCTTGATGTTTAATAATAGTATGGCTGGGAAGTGACAAGAATATTAGGTGTTTCACCCCTTCTGTACCGGCGACGTCTTTTCAAGTTTATTCTAGCTATATTTCGACGATTTTGTGCAGTTTACGAAGGATCTGTGGTAGTAAAGAGGGTTAAGCGAGATAGTTCGAAACCTGTTAATTGCTGGAGGCCCATTTTAAGCTGACAAAAATTGTGTAATAGTATCCAGAATAAGGTTAAAAAAAACTTCCCCGGTACATAAGGGGTTAATTATAATGATGAATGATTTTGTTGTCCAGTATTCTCTGTTAGATTATAGCAAATATATTAGTTGATGTGTCTGTGATGACTTGGTGGTATAATGGTTAAAGCGCGTAAGTTCTGTATGTGGTGTCCTGGGTTCGAAGCCCCGGAGGATCACATGCTTTCATTCACATCATTGGGAGGTATTGGTGTCAAGAATGATATTAGTTTTTGATGAATTAAATGTGTGACTTCCCTTGCTATAGAATACTGGTATGTGTGCTTGTGAACAGTTGATGAATGTACACCAAGGTTCAGAGGTTCAACGACAACCCTCTATGACAAACTATTTACTATATTACTGTACCTTCACTTTAAAGTCTAAACCCTTAGAAGATTCTGATGCATTTTAACCCCTACTGTACCATAGGGTACTAGCATAAATGTACTCCCCAGTCCCAAGCAATGTGGCCAAAATGGCTTCAGAGGCAAGATATAACAACTTCCCACCTCAAAAAGATGGAGGAATACTGCCTCTCCCAGCATGTGGGGCTAGGATATAAGCTGAGAAGTGTTGCCAAGGTCTTAGAGCAGTGTTCAAATGTCGAGGTACCAGGTACTGCCTGATACTGGCAGTTACAAGGATCGTATATTACTGACGGCTGGCAGCCGTTGCTGGGACTGGGGAGTGATTTATCTACTGACGGAGATCTGCCGTTGCTGGGATTGGACGGGTAACAGTTTGTTCTGGCTATCATTAGACAATTCTAAGCAATTTAGGAAGGATTTGTGGGAATTAAACGGGTAAAGACTATCTCGATTAACCCTCTGACTTCCACATACCCTTCCTAATCTAGTAATCTGAATAAAATTGTCTATTAATAGTCAGGATACAGCAGAGAAATGTGTCATCGTATTTTGCAAGAGCCAAGTGATTATAAAGATTGGGGATTATCAAGGAAAAACTATTATAGTGAGATTACTGTTATCATGGTTGTCGCTAAACTTTTTAATCTGTCTGTACATGATTATAATGCTTTTGTGAGATGAAATACTGATTGAGATTGAATATATTTTGCATTTGATTTTGAAAGTGCACGTCTTCCTATGGTTTCTCAATGGCACCAACTAAGTCTTATAATAATGTGAATCTGAGTTGCATTTGGTTAATTTGCAAGTATTAATAGCTGGAGATTTCTTAAGGGGGGTCACCGGCTTATTTTTATCTTTTTCTCCTTTTCTCTCTTTCCCTGGCTTGTATCCATTCAGCCCCATTCAGCCAACTATTTTAAGACGTTTATCCCCATCCAGGTGTCGATTTCTTCCTGGCGAGCGATAACGAGCCAGCATTGTATGGAGAAGTCCGGCTTCGCCGGAGACATTTTTCCATCGAAAAATTTACAAATTTAGCTTGCTGTCAAAACAAAAATATATATATGCTGGCTTGCTATCGCTCGCCAGGAAAATATTGACACCTGGATGGGGGTAAACGTCTTCAAATAGTAGGCTGAATGGGGCCGAATGGACACAAACCAAAGAGAGAGGGAGAGAAAGAGAAAAAAAGCGAGGTGGGCCCCCTTAAGACAATACTGTTCCATAGTTTTGTTTTATTAAAGTAATTGGCTGTGTCTTGTAAAAATAATGTGGCACCGAACTAATAAAATTAGGTGCCTTTATACATATTGTTTTTAACAGTTATGTGAAAATTAACTACTGTATGTAAATATCTCAACATAATTCTTAAGACTGTCTGATCATGTTTGTCTCGGAACTGGGCTCACAAAATGCCAACTTTGGACATCGGTAGTAACTTCACTAGATATTTTTCACCTGGCGGAAAGTTGACTCCCTTAACAGCCGATTTTTCGATAATTAATGGACATCAGTATAAGGATTTGATAATGTCGCTCTATCGTTTTAATGCCAAGTTTTCATAGTTAACTATATACAGTAGTTGGCTATAGAAACTTTGTAATACCTGAGCCAATATAATCAGGGACTAGACAATTTCCCGCCAACCAAGAAACTTAAACTACAGAAAGATATCAGTGTATGTCTTGTCAACCTCATTAATTAGAATATAAAACTTGAAAATTAATTCAAAAGTCACTGTTCAAATCAATATAACGAACACACTAAAATAAAAAATAACATTGAAACGACAACACACCAAATAAAATCTATATGTGAAAAATGCACTCAAATTGATCGGAAATTAAGCTTTGAAATCAACAAAGTTACAACATCAACACATTTTAATAGATAGTTTCTTTATCTTTAAATGTATAAACCATTTAAGTGGCCTCTGTCATAGCATTGTCATTACTCATAAAACTCCCCCTAAAAATCACAACAGCCCTCACTACCGTCCTATTATCACGACCTCAAACTTACTGAAGATCACCTTAGAAGTGTACATCACTTAGAAGTTACTTGTGATCTTTTAGGAGAGGTGACAACATTAATGCAGTGCTAACTTAAGGTTTGATAATATATAAATAAAGTGTTAACATCATATATATTTACAGTATTGGGAGGTGTTGGTGTTAAAAACGATATTAGTCATGATAGCGTAATGCATAAATGCGCGGAATTTCGGTGTGAGTATCCTAGGTTCGAGTCCTTGGAGTGCCACATGTGTTTGTTGATTTCATTAATTGAGTTGAAAAGTAAAGTTGGTTGGTGAAAAAATAAAACATTAATATCTATAGGTAAAGGAACATTTGATTTGCGAGGTCGGATCTAGTGATTTGTGCCCCAATAATCCTTGTTCTTCCCTTTCTCTCATAAACGTTATGCTGTTCATAGTGCAGTTGGGTTTGAGTACATGATTAGATTGATATCCAGTATTTGATAAAATGGATATTAATCGTAGTCATGTACAGTACTCAATCTTTAACTATTTCTTGATGGTGTAATGGTTAAATCGTCGAAGTTCTGTATGTGATATCCTGGGTTCGAATCCTGGGAGGATCACATACTTTCATTAATTTTATTTGGGGGATATTGGCATTAAGAACGATATTAGTTTATATAAACAAAAATAATAAATTAATAATACCGTAATGATTTCTGGTTGGTATAAAGATGTCCAAAGTTGTGTGAGTTTGGGTCCAGTTGAAGTCAGATGATGAAACTTCTCGGATGTGAATATTGTAATCATTACAGATCCACTTTTACTGATAATCTAATCAAATGTGCAGTTGCCCTACAGTGATCTTGTACATGGAAATATAATGCGCGTGAGTGAATTACGAATGTAGTTTCTTATGCAGTGGTTAGCTCATCTGATTAGTCAACCGATAATTGACAGAAATCACACTAGCAATTCATACATACTACCTTTACTTTCATACATAAGAATCATTCATACAGTACTACCTTTACTTTCATACATAAGAATCATTCATACAGTACTACCTTTACTTTCATACATAAGATCACAACGAGGAACAGAACTTATGTGGGCAACTGTACAGCCTAAATACAAAGTTCTTTCCTAACTTTGCTGTGAGTGAAGTAAAGCCGAGACTATTGAACTATTGAACACATGAACAAGTATAGTATGTTTGAACTTTGGGGGAGACATCTGTTACAGGCAGCTTCGCCTTTTGTCTCCTTCATTCACATAGAAAAATAATATATATATATATATATATACAGTATATATATAGTATATATATATATATATATATATATATATATTAGTGAAGGCAGAAATGAGTGTAATAATATCGTAGTTAAGTTCTTTCCAAAAGTAATTCACCTGTGTTCGCATAACATTTATATATTGTTTTGCTAAATATTCAATACTATATTACCACATAGTGATTTTGGTTAGTTATTTTGTCTTCTTATTGTGTGTTTCCTTTAGGTGCTGTACAATTGGATTATTTATGTAAATTGGTGATATGCTCTTAACCCTTTCAAGATCCAATACGCATTTATTTTCTGTTTTCTGGCTATTATTAGACGATTGTATTCAGATTAGGAAGGGTACTGTATATGGAAGTCAGAGGGTTGATTGAGATATTTTCCCTTATGATTCCCACAGATCCTTCCTAAACTGTATACTGTACAATCGTCTAATGATAGCCGGAATAAACTGTCAAAATGCGTCCTAATCTTCAGAGTTAATGGCAAAACAGTAACAAAATACTAAAGAAAACAAAATCATTCAAATTTGATCTGCATTTGGTGCAAAATTGGACACAACAGTATTAAAATGTGATTCCGAGTATTTCTTAAGGGGAGATTTCCACTCGAGGGAAATTTTTTCTGGACCTCTTTCTCCCTCGATGTTTAGCCCCATTGCTTTTGAGATTTTAAGACATTGGCCCCATTAGTTTGGCGATCTTAAGAACTTTCGCCCCATTTCTGTCAATTTAAAGACCTTTTGTGCCATATAGGTGTCGATATTATCCTGGCGAGCGATAGCAAGCCTGTAAATTATAAGGAACCGGCCTTTAGCCGGGAAATTTTTCTACCGAAAAATTTACAAATTTATCTTGAAAGGGGGTCAAGGGGTGTAATTTCAAGCTTGATGGAGGTCTAGGGAACAAACTCAAAACCGGGAACAAACTCAAAACCTCCCCTTAAGTAACGGAGATTGTCTTAAAAGTGGATTTGTTGCAGAATAGATTGAAGTAAGTGGAGTTTGATCTTTAACCTTATAATAGTTAACCCTTTCAGTCAGGGTTTTTTATTGAGCTTAGGAAGGGCCTCTACTTGTTAAAGGGGGTAAAAAATAGCTCGATTGACCTTTACTTTTTACCACCACAGGTCGTTCCTAAGCTGAATAAAATCGTCCAGTGGTAGTCGGAAGGAAATGTACGTCCGAGCAATGGTACTGAAAGGGTTAATGTAGATACAGCACAGGTACAGTCACACGCAAAAGTATTGTCCATCCATTGCAATTTCATCTCGTACTTTCATTGATTTCACTAGTTAGGTTTATTTGTAAATTAATTGGTGGGTTGGTGAAAACAAATATGAATTATCCTTTCTTGATATCAATAAAGTAAAACACAAAATACATTTATATTCCTCAATAAAGCTGAACATGTAGGCTTGAATAAAAAGACCTTTATATATAGGCTTATGTTAGCTAAGTTTTATTTGTTACTAGATATTTATTATTTAGAATTATGGACGTACTTTCCTCTTGACTTTTGCTTGCAACTGTGCCGAGCATAAGGCTTGTGAACATGTATACACATCAATCTCTTTATTTTGCTGCGTTGTATAATATAGAGTTTATTAGGCCCCAAAAGATACATATAGTTTAAAGCCTGATAATAATAAGTAGATGGAGGAGTGTCATGTCTGTCTTGAAGTGTGTATATATATATTGTAGGACACATGTAGTCTGGCAGTAAAATGTGAATAAATAATGCATTGTTTATCTTTATCCTGCCCACTAACTGTAGGAATAGGTTTTTACACCATACAGGTCTCCCTCAATTTACGATTATGTTACGTTGCTGAAAACCCGATCTTAAATTGAAAAATCATGTAGCGAACCCTAAGATTGATGGGGTAAATGAGGATGCATTCTGGGACCAGACAAAACCCAAACACAAACACCTAAAAACCTATCATAATATCGTAAATCAGGGCATCGGATAGTGAGGGAAACCTGTACCTGAAAGAGGATTTTTGGAGCTCCGATCTTACTTTCAACCATCTTGACAATTTTACCAATACACCTAAACTTCATTTGATGCGAAAATAGCCCCCAGAAATTTTGCCCAGGGCGGGAGTTGAACCCGGGACGCTTGGGCTACGAGGCAGTCATTCTACCAGTTAGACCAATGGAGACATCTCACTTGGCCTGGTCGGCTCAAGTATATAGTATTTCCGCATCTTGTTCAGTTTAGGCTAACCTATTTTTACTGACTTTACATAACAACACAATTCCCCCCTATTACTACGCCCTTTAACGAGGTTGGGGGGCTTCGGTGCCGGCGACTGGGGCTTGATGGGGGGAGGGCTTGGATTTTTCCCTTTCCTCTCCCCTGGAGCTTATGTCGTTGGCTTGACTAATTTTGCGTAGTTTCTCATTCCTCTTTTTATGTTTTTAACCTTCCGTTCTTCTACTCTCCCATTCGGTTGTCCTCAGGTAGCCTATATCACATATACCTCCCTGGCCTGGCCAGGTAGTAGGCTCCTGACCTGATTTGTCTCTTCGGTCGTTGATGCAGCCAAGCTTACTTGATTCCCCTCAGTAGTGTATTTATTTTGCATCTCGCTGTGATTTTTTTCTAAGTTAGGAGTCAGTGGCGTCACCAGGGAGGGTCAAGGACTCGGGCCCCCAAAAAATTACATACCCCAAAAGTAATTAAAAAAAAAAATCAATATTGCATCACCAGCTCCTGCATTCAAACCCTCCCCCCCCCAATCCACTTTTTATTAATTTATCCATAGGCCTATAGGTTAAATACAATATTTGTATATTTAATGTGAATATTTATTCACAATTTACATAAACCTATGGCTCAAATCATAATAGTAATATAAATAATAGTTTCCCCTATATTTTCACCAAGCTTCATTTTCTTTGAAGTTTGAACCGTTATATTTATTGCAAATATAAATGCAAGATTGTATTGTTTTTATCAGACTTATTATATATTTACAATATAATATATGATATATATTAATCACGGGGCTTTAAATTTTGTTTATTTAGTCTAAAATTATCTGATGTATTTAATCCTGGTGGTGAAATGGTTAGTCACGTACGTGTTTAAAAATCTGTGTGATAACCCAGGTTCGAATCCCGGTGGAACACATATATGCTTTCATTAATTTCGTTGGAGGTGTTTGGTATTGTGGTGAAATTAATACAAAGATTGTGCATTTTCGAATGTTCGGAGAATCGGATTGTTTACGTTGAGAAGTGCCTGCTGAACTGCGGCTAGAATCAGTTGTGTGTTGTTTTCGGTTTAATTTTAATGTATTTAGAAAAATTTAATTGGCTGTATAGACGTTATTATGTGCATTAATACTAATAATAATAGAACACTACCGGTATATTGGATAATAGGCTATTGCTAGCCACTTTACCTACCGGTATGCATTTTTGTTCTGATCTGTTTGTCAGTAAAAGCTAAATATGTTTTCCTTATCATATAGGCCGCTAATTAACTGTATCGGTTACCGGTCAACTCAACCAGTAGACCATTTCAACCAGTACCAAATCAACCAATACGATTAGGCCTACTGTAGGTTAGGCTAGTAGCCTACTATATTTAGGCACTGGTTTGGATGGTCTGGGTTAATTTGGCACTGGTTGAGAGCTACTGGTTGAGATGACATGGAACCAACTGTAACTTTTGTGGCTAACAGCCAGTCAAGTGAACTGATGAAAAAGATAATCTATAAATTGTCAGGGACGGTAATAATTATAGCCTAGCCTAAGACATTTTTTTTCGTACCCGCTGCCCGCACCTCCAAAAATGATGAAAGCCAAGAAAAAGTGGCTGTTATTGAGAATGAGGTGCCACTGCCAGAAGCAACCCCAGTCCCCAAATAACCCCCAACCCCAAGCTGAACCCATCCAGACGTCTGAGACGTGTGTAAGTAGCCCGAAATCAAGCTATTCCAGTAGCGGCGTAGCCTAGTCATTTTATGAAGCTGAGGCCAGGTTTATTATTCATTCAATTATTTAATTTTATATTGCCTAAGCCTAGCTGCAGATAGGCTCTATATGCCTAAAGGTAGCCTACAATGCGGTTAAGTAGGCTCAAAGAACTGCAACCTTGGTTTTATTAAATTTTTCCGAAGTTATTAGGCTAACTAGGCCTAGGACTATGTCTTCTTAGTCTTCTAATAATAAAGTTGGAAGGGTTTGGGTAAGAAGGTTACTATAAATGACTGAAAGACCAACATATGCATAGCCTAAAACTGCATCTGCTAAATTTATGATTTTGGTAAGTTATCACCTGATGAATCCTACTATCCATTCTACTTTTATTTTGATGATGGGCTGGTATTTTGATGACTCACTCCTTATGCCCTAGAGTAGGCTACCCTCCTCAGGCAGCGGGGTTGAGGCAACCCCTACAATAAGAAAATAGGCTAAGGTTGAAATGGTAACTTAGGGTAAGTTAGCATAAATTCGTAGAATAACCGAACCCCTTCGCAATGCTCATTCCGTTAGGTAATATGGGCCTACACTGACTGTAGGGCAGGTGTTTAGACCAATTGTGTACAAAATAGGCTATTCTTTTACGGTATTTGGTCTCAATTTTGAAAATAGGCCTTGTAGCTTACTAATGCCTGGTATGAGACTCATCAATATTTATGTGTCGTATGTTTCTTACTAATATACGGTACCTATCGCCCCCACCCACCTACCTACGCCAATTGTGTTTACCCCTGGTGACGCCACTGAGTTAGGTTAGCTTAGAATAGGTAAGATAAATTTAAGCTAGATTAGACTACTAAGACTAGTACTCTAAAGTTTATTTTATTTCAGCTGACGGTTCAATGAATCTCTTACCACATGATTTCTCGAAACTTGAGGGGAAAATATGTTACTCCTCTATAGCCACGTCATATTAATGCTACGTTTTCATAATTAGCAATATATTTCGTTTCAAAATCATCATAATACCTTAATAACAACTTAACAAGATAGGGACAAGGCAGTACCGGTAGGCATTATATCGTCAGCTGGGAAAATATAAACTTTAGGTAAGCTTGAGGTAATTTATTTGTGTGTAAGTCGCCGATGAATGTAGTGTAAGTGACCAAGTACGGTACTAAAAGACCACAAATCTCGTGTTGTCTATAGTCCAACTATGGTATATAATAAGCAGGCCTACTAAAAACTATTATTATCTTTTCTACCACGACTCCAACCCTTCCAGCAGCCTCTCCCCCTCCCCCCCCCCCCCACCCTACCCCCACAGTCGTTTACGCAACACATGGCTCGCTCTCGTTTATTTTTACGAATTGGCCGCAAAGGAAGTGTTTAGGGGAGCGTCAGTTTGTCTTCCTTACAACAAGTCTGTCTGGCCGAGATACCGGTACCTGGTTTGCTGGGGGGGGGGGTCGGGGGTTGGTCTGGTGGTGGTGGAGAGGGGATGTTGGTCTGGTGGTGGTGGTGGTGGTGGAGGGAGGGGGAGAGGGGGTTGGTCTGGTGGTGGTGGAGAGAGGGGATGTTGGTCTGGTGGTGGAGGGAGGGGGAGAGGGGGTTGGTCTGGTGGTGGTGGTGGAGGGGAGTTGGTCTGGTGGTGGTGGTGAGAGGGGGAGAAGGAGTTTGTTTGGTGGTGGGAGAGGGGGAGAAGGAGTTTGTTTGGTGGTGGGAGAGGGGGAGTTGGTCTGGTGATGGTGGTGAGAGGGGGGGGGGGGATGTTGGTCTGGTGGTGGTGGGAGGAAGGGGGAGGGGAAGTTGGTCTGGTGGTTGGGGGAG
The DNA here is from genome assembly GCA_032716605.1 of Paralithodes platypus. Classification (NCBI taxonomy): domain Eukaryota; kingdom Metazoa; phylum Arthropoda; class Malacostraca; order Decapoda; family Lithodidae; genus Paralithodes; species Paralithodes platypus. Next base: position 39,567,585 of record CM064501.1, read on the forward strand.
GGGGAGTAGGTCTGGTGGGAGGGGGGAGGAAGAGGGGGAGTTTCAGACAGCTCATGTATATTTCCCGCCATATTCTTTGTGTATTATCCGTGGTTTGTTTCCTCCCCTTCTACTGAATACTATGAAAATGGGTAGGCTAATTGCCGACTTGCGAGTTTCGTTCTATAAGGAAGTTGGAGCTGTAGCCAACGATATTTAACATAATTTACAGCTAAAATACGGTCGTAGTACATTTATAAATACATAAAACCCAATTTAACATACCATTTATCCATCAGAAACGTAAATTTTTCTTGCATTTCTGTTTAATATCGATGTTCACGGCTCCAACTTCCTTATAGCCTTATAAGTGGTCACCTGGGGCAAATGACCACTTGCGAGTGTTCAGGCTATAAGGAAGTTGGAGCCACAAACATTGATATTAAACATAAAGGCGGTAGGGTTTTGATGGATAGGAAGTACGGTATGCTGATTTTTTTTTTTTTTTTTTTCATATGCAATTTAACCATATTTTTGCTCGTAATTCTGCTAAATATCGATGTCTACAGCTCCAACTTCCTTATAGCCAGAAACTCACAAGTGGCCAATTGAGGACAGTGCATGAAGGGGGTAGGGGATATTTTTTGGTCTATTCTTTGTTGATATTCAGACCTATCGTGCAATTTAGGTGTTCTTCCAAAAATACAGGCTCGCTATCGCTCGCCAGGATAAAATTGACACCTAAATGGCAGCACGAAAGGTCTTTAAATCGCCAAGTAATGGGACGAATGTCATGAAATCTCAATAGGGCTTTCAACGTCAAAACGGCCACACACACACACATACATACACACACACACACACACACTCATAAACACAAACCCACAAACACAAACACACACACCCACACCACTAAACCCATCCCACTTATCACCACTAAACCCAAGCCCTCATCAAAAGCATTACACTGGGAACTGATTCAGGCCATTAAGTGTTTGTTTACCAACCCACAGCCAGTATAATAATCAAGGCTTAATTATAACTCTCATTATGACATCGATATCCTTCACTACCGGTACTACCATTAAGGGGAGGTTTTATATTTTATTCACATATTTGGTGTATTGGGAAGAAGTGTGGTGTGCTTATTTGATGTAGTGAAATTAATAGGAGGAGGAGATGTTTGTGAGAGCTAGCTGGATTACTCTGTGTAGGTGAGACACAAACAGAAACAGTGAGGGAAGCCAGACAAATGAAACAGGAGTTCCAGTAACTCTTTATCACATGCGTATGAGGCCTCCCCTGGGTATTACCCTGCTCGGTGGGTACCTACAAACTCCCCATTGTAAATTATACTTACTTCTTGCGAGTTTCAGGCTATAAGGAAGTTGAAACTTATGTAACTCACTAGTACTCTCACTCTCTCTTTCTTTCTATCTCTCTTTCTCTCTCTCTCCCTCTCCATTGAAAGGGTTAATGGACCTCTTGCGAGTTTCAGGCTATAAGGAAGTTGAAACTCTACAGTATGTAACTCTCTCTCTCTCTCTCTCTCCCCCCCTCCTCCTCCTCCTCCTCCAGGTGTAGTGTCACAGCAGAAGCCACTTACCCTCACCATAGGAGACCCCCCACCCCCCACCCCCCACTCCTACACACACACATGCATAAATACACAATCCCACCCCTACTCTGTGCAACTCTCCAACCCAAGAGTGAAACGTTACTCTCAGTCTGTCTTCTATTCAACAGCTGAGCTCTGGAACTCTCTCCCAGAATCAGTCTTTCCCTCCTATGAATTGAATTACTTCAAACTCCGTGTGTCCAGGCATTTTGGCTCGAACGTCCCTTGATTTTGGCCCTGTCACTCTTTCAACTCTGGGAGAGGCACTCGCTACAGGCAGTTCTGCATTTTGTCTCCCTCACTCACATAGAAACAAAAACACACATACACATACAATACATATAGCAACTGATTCACCAATACACACACACACACACACACACACACGTATATACAGCAACTGAATCACTAATCTTATAAACAATAGCCTTCAGTGAGCGACGTAACATTACTGGGATTTGAACACCGGCGTCAAGCCATATCAATGACTTGCGAAATCAGTGAGTTTGTCGTGGCGTCTCACGGTTTTGTTTCTCTTATCCTCTGTTAACAGTTTTAACTTATACACTCTGAAGACCTTATCCATATTATGATACATCATGAATACATTAAATACTGTGTGTACGGTCGCGCTAATAAGTCATGTCGTGTCATTACGTTTGGCTTGCTCTGTGCTTTATTAATGTCTGTCAGATGTTGAATAGGGTAGCCTAGGTAAATGTAGAAATAGGTTTGTAGCCTATATCCCTCTCGAAATGAATAAATTAAGTTTAGATATTGCTGAAACCAATTATTAGTCAAAATATACAGGTACTTGGTGCCGAGACATCACTTATTAGGCCGATTGTACCGTACCTCCTTAACAACCTTTGGAGCTTCACGACCGATCAATCAGAATGAAACCCCTCGTATTATTGATCATAATGATCATGGTTATAATTATATGGATCGCAATCACTATCGATGAGAACAGCAGGGTCCAGAGGATATAGTCCCTTAATCCTGTTGAAGAGTATATAGTGTGGTGACGTATAATACGATCATTAAACCAGTGTCCCAGGAGCACTTTAGCGGTGGATGTAACTATCGGACCCACAATATGCGAGTCAAAGTATAGTTTTGACATTTTCGAGCAATGTACTTTAGTTTGTCCCCTAGGCTAACAAAAACGGCTTCTGAGACTTCCTTCAAACTAAAAAATGCCCACCCAGATCCCTCTTCAGGCTATTTTTTTACATTTTTCAACATAAAACTGTCTCGGCCGAAGGCCAATTTCTCCCAAGTTACAGGCTGCTATCGTTCGCCCATAAACAAATATCGACACTTGATTGGGGTGAAGCGGCTTATTATCGCTAAACTATTGGGGTGAAACGTCTTAAAAACAGGGTAGGTCCAAACATACCCCCCTCTGGGCCTAGCCAGGGTTAAGACAGAGACCAGGAGGTACCGTAACCACACACTGACAACACAGCATAAAACCCACATAAAGACTGCTGTTGGAACTACCAGAGCAAGTATTTGGGCTGGTGTGGTTGAATGTGGTTGTGGTTGGTGATTGTGGTGATTGTGGCTGATGGAGGTGTTTGATGGTGGTGATTGTGATTTTTGAAGGTGATTGTGGTTGTGATATATGTTTTTTTTTTTTTTTTTTTTTTTTTTTTTTGGGGGGGGGGGGGTTTGAGTGTGGTGGTGGTGATCATTGTGGTATTTGTGGGTGAATGGTTGGGATGTTATGTGGTTGTAGAACTTGTTATGGTTGTGATTGCTCATTGATGGGTAGTTGTACGTGGTTGTGGTGATTTATAGATTTACAGTTTGTTATGGTGGTGGTGGTGATGATGGTAGTGGTGGTGGTGATGATGGTAGTGGTGGTGGTGGTGATGGTGATGATGGTAGTGGTGGTGGTGATGGTAGTGGTGGTGGTGATGATGGTAGTGGTGGTGGTGGTGGTGATGATGGTAGTGGTGGTGGTGGTGATGGTGATGATGGTAGTGGTGGTGGTGGTGGTGATGATGGTAGTGGTGGTGGTGGTGGTGATGATGGTAGTGGTGGTGGTGGTGGTGATGATGGTAGTGGTGGTGGTGGTGATGATGGTAGTGGTGGTGGTGGTGGTGATGATGGTAGTGGTGGTGGTGGTGGTGGTGGTGATGATGGTAGTGGTGGTGGTGGTGGTGGATGGTTACAGCATTAAAAACACATAAAGACAATTGTTTGGAACTCTGAAGGAATCGTTTGGTGAGAGAGAGAGAGAGAGAGAGAGCGCGCGCGAGCGCCAGAGAGAAGTAGTGGTGGTTGTGACTGTTAACGATGTATGAATAGAATGTCGACCGACCGACCAACCATCTGACTAAATAACTTACTGACTGACTGTTTGACTGCCCAATTAACTAACTAACTAACTGCATGGGTGACTGGTTGACTAAATAACTAACTGACCAATTAACTAACTGACTGACTAACTAACTAACTAACTAACTGACCAATTAACTAACTGACTAACTAACTGCATGGCTGGCTGGTTGACTAAGTAACTGAATAACTGACTGACTGACTGACTGACTGAGTGACTGAAAAATTAACTAACTGACTGCCTAACTAACTGACTGACTAACTAACTAACTAACTGAATAACTGACTGACTGACTTACTAACTAACTAACTGCCTAACTGACTGCCTAGCTGACTGGTTGGTGGATGGGGTGCTACACATCAACAAACACACACCACCCCGACCACCCACCCTTCTCAACGGCCCCATCGTTTATTTTCACTCCATTTGTGTGCATTGTTTGGGAATCGCTGTGACCCAACTGGCGCGGGTGTAAAAGCCGGTATCACACGAGCGCTTTTTCCCTCAACATTTATCCTCAACACTGGTCTGGCAGCTCAGGAGGTCAGCATATAAGATATTTCTGTTACCGGTTCCTAAGTTCATCTACTATCAGTCCATCAGTCTAGTTTCCGATACCAGTGCAAAATACTCCAGAAATGTTGCCAGAAAAATGTTGATCATCGAATGTTGACTATAAAAGCTCTTGTGTGATACCGGCTTAAGGCTCTGTCGCAAAGGGGCTCTAGGTGGCGGGAACGGCTCTATTTTGGTCCAAGGGTAAAGGCTCTAACTCTATACAGGACACAATACAGAACTCTATTAAACTTACACGTCCATTAGATCTATTATTGCGGTTAAGGCTCTGTCGCTAAGGGGCTCTATTTTGGTCCAAGGGTAAAGGCTCTAACTCTATACAGGACACAATACAGAGCTCTATTAAACTTACACGTCCATTAGATCTATTATTGCGGTTAAGGCTCTGTCGCTAAGGGGCTCTAGATGGCGGGAACGGCTCTTTTTTTAGTCCAGGAATAAAGGCTCTAACTCTTTATGTGACAAAACACAGAGCTCTATTAAACCAACAAGGCTCTGTATCAAAGTGGCTCTAGGTGGCGGGAACAGCTCTATTTTGGTCCAAGGGTAAAGGCTCTAACTCTTTATGTGACACAGTGCAGAGCTCTATTAAACCAACAAGGCTCTAGGTGGCAGGAACAGCTCTATTATAGTCCAAGGGTACCGAAAAATGTACAAATTTATCTTAATAGGCGGTCTAGGGGGTGTTTTCTGAAGCTTGATGGAGGTCTAGCGAGGAAGCCAAAAGATAAAGGAATATATACATAATTAATTAGACCCCAAAAGGAATATATACATAATTAATTAGACCCCAAAAAGGAATATATACATAATTAATTAGACCCCAAAAAGGAATATAGGCCTATACATAATTAATTAGACCCCAAAAAGGAATATATACATAATTAATTAGACCCCAAAAAGGAATATAGGCCTATACATAATTAATTACACCCCAAAAAGGAATATATACATAATTAATTAGACCCCAAAAAGGAATATATACATAATTAATTAGACCCCAAAAAGGAATATATACATAATTAATTAGACCCCCCAAAACGAGCACTACGGTACCCCCTTAAACCAACAAGTCTATTATATATCAACTATTGTGGTTAAGGGGAGATTTCCACTTGAGGGATTTTTTTCTTGACTCCTTTCTCCCTCATGTTTAGCCCCATTGATTTTCTAATCTTAAGACGTTTGCCCCATTATTTTTACGATTTTAAGAACTTTCAACTCATTTCTGTCAATTTTAAGACCTTTCGTGCCATTTAGGTGTCGATTTTATCCTGGCGAGCGATAGCGAGCCTGTAATTTAAGAGGAACCGGCTTTCAGCCGGTACATTTTTCTACCGAAAAATGTACAAATTTATCTTGAAAGGGGCTCAAGGGGGTGTAATCTTAAGCTTGAAGGATATCTAGGGACCAAACTAAAAACCTCCCCTTAAGGCTCTCTCTGGTCAAGATATCTGGCCTAATGATAATATATAAACTATAGATTGCAAAACGACAAAATCACATGAAACTATTAGCTATATACAGTATACATAAGGATTTAATCACATGAAACTATTAGCTATATATACATAAGGATTTAATCACATGAAACTATTAGCTATATATACATAAGGATTTAATCACATGAAACTATTAGCTATATATACATAAGGATTTAATCACATGAAACTATTAGCTATATATACATAAGGATTAAATCACATGAAACTATTAGCTATATATACATAAGGATTTAATAGCCTTTTTACGAGATATATTTTCTACATTGTATCACTTTCATCCACATTAACTTTTTTCGCAATCAAATGACGATAGTTTGTTTTTCGATCTTCCTACTATCCCCCAAGCGATTTATACTTGGCTTTAGGGGAGATTTCCACTTGAGGGATTTTTTTCTGGACCCCTTTCTCCCTCGTGTTTAGCCCCATTGCTTTTGAGATTTTAAGACCTTCGCCTTAGTAGTTTGGATATTTTAAGACATTTTGCTCCATTTCTGTCAATTTTAAGACCTTTCGTGCCGTTAAGGTGTCAATTTTTTCCTGGCGAGCGATAGCGAGCCTGTAATTTAAGAGCAACCGGCCTCCGGCCGGGAAATTTTTCTGCCGAAAAATGTACAAATTTATCTTGAAAGGGGGTCTAGGGGGTGTAATTTTAAGTTTGATGAAAAAGTAGGGAACAAACTAAATACCTCCCTTTATTAGGAAGGATCACGTGGAGTCAGATTATTATGATGTCACTACTGTCGTAAGCTTGTCATATTTTGCTTCATTTGCACGACTCTTAATTGATCTTATGGTTAATATTTGCACGACTCTTAATTGATCTAATGGTTAATATAATTTGCACGACTCTTAATTGATCTAATGGTTAATATAATTTGCACGACTCTTAATTGATCTTATGGTTAACATCATTTACA
>CM064501.1:40184529-40189700 GCA_032716605.1 Paralithodes platypus
TCACCCCCACAGACTCGGACCCTCACTCTCAGAACGCCACTTATATTGAGCAATTAACTCACTAGGCATTGCCCCCCTGTAGCATATTTTTGAATATGGGAATATTCATACAATGCTATTTAATCAGGGAACAATGAGGGTATTTTGTTTGGCATTTCGGTGTGCTGTGGTAATGCACTGATACTAGGTACAGCACAAATTCCATCCCAATAATATCTCCCCATTGACATATTGGGATTCGAACCCGGGTCCATTGGATTACCAGTCCAGTGGCAAGACCACTCTGCCACACCTCCCCTGCTTGTGTGTGTGTCTGTGTGTGTGTGTGTCTGTGTCCGTATGTGATAGTGAGTGTGTGTGTGTGTGTGTGTGTGTGTGTGTGTGTGTGTGTGTGTGTGTGTGTGTGTGTGTGTGTGTGTCTGTATTACCTAATTGTATTTACCTAATTGTAGTATACAGGAGTTGAGCTTTTTCGGCTCGTATTGTCCCGCTTCCTGAGTTACAATTGTCTAACTTTGCCTTTGTGTGTGATAGTATGTGTGTGTGTGTTAAGGCCTGTTTTGAGTAGTGTTGAATACCTTACATATCGCTGTACGTGATTATGCCAATGCTAAGATTTATATGCCAATGCTAAGATTTATATGCCAATGCTAAGATTTATATGCCAATGCTAAGATTTATATGCCAATGCTAAGATTTATATGCCAATGCTAAGATTTATATGCCAATGCTAAGATTTATATGCCAATGCTAAGATTTATATGCTCAATGCTAAGATTTATATGCCAATGCTAAGATTTATATGCCAATGCTAAGATTTATTGAGGGAGCCCACCTCGCTTTTTTTATAATTCTCTCCTTTTCTCTCTTTCTCTGGCTTGTATCCATTCGGCCCCATTCAGCCAACTGTTTTAAGACGTTTATCCCCATCCAAGTGTCAATTTCTTCCTGGCGAGCGAAGGCGAGCCAGCATTCTATGGAGAAATCCGGCTTCACCGGAGAAATGTTTCTATCGAAAAATGTACAAATTTAGCTTGGTGTCAAAACAAAAATATATATATGCTGGCTCCCTACCGCTCACCACGAAAATATTGACACCTGGATGAGGGTAAACGTCTTAAAACAGTAGGCTGAATGGGGCCGAATGGATACAAGCCAAAGAGAGAGGGAGAGAAAGAGAAAAAAGCGAGGTGGTTCCCCTTAAAGCCTTTGATGTAGACCAGAGCCAGATATTGAGTAGTGTTGAATACCTTACATAACGCTGTACGTGATAATACCTTACATAACGCTGTACGTGATAATACCTTACATAACGCTGTACGTGATAATACCTTACATAACGCTGTACGTGATAATTATATGGTCAATGGTTAAGATTTAAGACGGTGTGTGAGTTACTATTTGCCCCCCCCCCTCTCTCTCTCCCTCCCTCTCCCTCTGCCTCTCTCTCTCTCTCTCTCTCTCTCTCTCTCTCTCTCTCTCTCTCTCTCTCTCTCTCTCTCTCTCCCTCTGTGCCAGTTAAACCTGTACATTAGCATCGCCTCCACGTATCTGATATAATATACACTAGGAGGGGTACCCGGCGTTGCCCGGGTATAAACTCTACTACCATAATCACCATCATTAATCACTACTACCACAAATACTACTACTACCAATTCATCTCTCTCTCCCTCTCTCTCTCTCTCTCTCTCTTACTCACCCCCCCCCCCCCCCTCCTAGGAGGGGTACCCGGCGTTGCCCGGGTTTAAATTATACTACCATAATCACCATCATCAATCACTACTACCACAATCATCACAATACTACTACTACTACCATAATCACCGGCCTCGACCTCCCTGTGCCTCATTAAACGGGCGACCTCGTTTTCGGCCCCTAAATGACCTCCGATTTTGGATCTGACCTCATCCGTACCCCCATTTTTGGGGGCTGCGAACAACTTTCGTTCCATACACCTTTTCGATCGGAGGCCTCCTTCTGCCCCAAACGGCAATTTTTTTCGCATTTTTTTCGCTCCCGTATACTACATAAGTTCTGCCGAAAATTTTATTAAACAAAAGTGTCTCTGATTTCCACTAAACTCGCCTAAAACCATCTCCAAAGCCTGGGCTTTCCAACGGTGACCCACACTCCCACCTGGCACCAAAACTGTGGGAGGAGTTTAGTAACAAAGGTCGGGTAACTGACGGGTAACTGACAGACATTGACCTTTATTTATATATATATATACGTGTGTGTGTGGTAGTGGTCCGTCTCCATAGTGATCTGATAGAGGTAGTGGTGTTGGAGGGAGCTATTCATACGTACTGTAATTGGCCCTTATAGACTTCACCAATGTTTCGATCCGTCTAGCTTACAACTGCAGCACCGTTGATTCATTTAAATTCCGCCTAGACAAATATCTCGCATCAAACCCGCGACTGACTGCGTTTGTAAATGAATAACTTTATCCTCCCCTCAGTTACTAACCCATATGTCCCCTACTAACTTCCTAGTCCTGCCACGTTAGTGGCAGGGCAGTAGTTCCCTTTCCAATGTTCCCTTACCCACTCTAAACCACTGTTTGGACACTTGATCCTCAGTGTTTTGGAGGACAAGCAACCTAGAAGGGTCACTAGATCTGTTGTTGCTTGATTTCCTTTGTACTCCTTTGTACTCTCTCTCTCTCTCTCTCTCTCTCTCTCTCTCTCTCTCTCTCTCTCTCTCTCTCTCTCTCTCTCTCTCTCTCTATATATATATATATATATATATATATAAGCTAAATCTGTAAATTATTAGAGATACAATAACGTCCCGGCCGATAATAGTAATTTGTATCCTTTAAGAGAAACACAAAATAGTGGAAAAACAAAAATCTACTGCATCTTAGGTAGAGATTATATGTATTATTACCAGCACTATTATTATTATTATTATTATTATTATTATTATTATTATTATTACCCTGACAGATGAAACACTAGGGTACAATCGGCCTAATAAGTGATGTCTCGGCACCAAGTATATTTTGATCCATAATTGGTTTCAGCAATATCTAAACTTAATTTATCCATTTCGCGGGGGATATACAAACCTATTCCTACACTTACCCACCCTATTCAACATCTGAAAGACAATATTACAGCACAGAGCGAGCCAAACGTAATGACAGCTGGGACATGACTTATTAGCGCTACCGTACAAGGGGAGAAAGGTGTAAGGAATGTGTTATTAGAGGGGAAATACGTGAGACAGTAGGGTATGGTATAAGTGAGAGAGAGAGAGAGTTATATAGATACACAGACTACACAGACCTTGCGGTCCCTACTAGGTAGTCCGGACTTAATGCTAACATAGATATTGCTACAAAGTGGAAGGCAAGGATAGCAAAGAAGAATGCTCTTTCCCCACCCACCTCTCCCCCCGACCGTTGGTCGGCATGAGATTAAATTGGGGAAAGAAGTCCCCCAGCAGAATGAGAAGAAAACTTCTACTGGGAAATTTATAGTAAAGAAGGAAGATGCGAAATATTATATACTACTGATGCTCAACCGTTTTTTTTTTTTTTTTTTTTTTTACTATATTATTCCCACCTCCTCAAAATGAATGTCTAGACTTCTTTTGAATGTGTCAATTGTCTTACATTGTACCACTTTCTCAGGTAATTTGTTCCACTCGAAAGAGAGAGAGAGAGAGTACAAGGGGAGGAAGGTGTAAGGAATGTGTTGTTAGAGGGGGATATGTGAGACACTACTGTATGGTGGAAGTGTGTGAGAGAGAGAGAGAGAGAGAGAGAGAGAGAGAGAGAGAGAGAGAGAGAGAGAGAGAGAGAGAGAGAGAGCGAGAGCGAGCGAGAGTGAGGAAGAGAGAGAGTGAGGGACAGAGAGAGAGTGAGGGAGAGAGCGAGAGTGAGGGAGAGAGAGAGTGAATGAGTGAGTTCTATATAATTACCTATCTATCTACTTGTCTATTTATTTATATATCTATCTATCTATCTATCTAATTATCCAATTACACCTATATATATATCTATCAATCTACCTACTTGTCTATTGTTCTATCTAGCTATGTCAATACCTACCTACCTATCTATCTATATCTAGCTAGCTAACCCTCTATCTATCTAATTATCTATATCTATCCATCTATCTATCTATCTAATTATCTATATCTATCCATCTATCTATCTATCTAATTATCTATATCTATCCATCTATCTATCTATCTAATTATCTATATCTATCCATCTATCTATCTAATTATATATTTATATCTAGCTATCTAACCCTCTATCTAGCTATTTCATTATCTTCCCATCTATCTATCTATCTAATTATCTATATCTATCTATCTATCTATCTATCTCATTACCTTTCCATCTATCTATCTAATTATCTATATCTATCTATCTATATCTATCCATCTATCTATCTATCTATCTCATTACCTTTCCATCTATCTATCTAATTATCTATATCTATCTATCTATCTATATCTATCCATCTATCTATCTATCTATTACCTTTCCATCTATCTATTACATTTTCATCTATCTATCAATCTAATTATCTATATATATATATCTAACCCTCTATCTATCTGGCTATCTCAATATTTGTTCAAACATCTACCTATCTAATTATCTGTCTATATCTAGCTATTTAACCATCTATATCTATCTATCTATATATATTTATCTATCTATATATCTCATTACCTATCTATATATATATATCCATCTATCTCTGTATCTATATATATATATATATATATATATATATATATATATATATATATATATACGGTATATATATATATATATATACCCTATATATCTATATATATATATATATATATATACCTTACCTTTGGATACCTTTGGATGTGTTCGCCGCTCCTCTAGCGGCACCAAGGAGCGCGACGCCCCTCGTTATGGGTGGTGATTTGGTGCAGTAGACTGTTTGAAGCGACAGCTCGCTCCCTTGCGAGGATGGGCTCGTCTGGCACTTTTTGCAGTTCGACATCTAGGGCTCTCTTGAAGTTGTCTAACGAGATGTCCCTCATGTCTCTTACTCGCCGTGGGAGTTTGTTGAAGAGACGTGGGCCTCTGTGTGATAACCAGTCCTCTCGCAGAGAGCCCATAGCACCCCTGTTATTCATCCTGGGGATTTCGCATTCCCAGCCTCTCC
>CM064501.1:40189800-40194800 GCA_032716605.1 Paralithodes platypus
TCAGTATTCTAGAAAGGTCCTGGTTCAGAGAAATTGCAGTGTTTATTTTTGAATTTATAAGATCGGGTTGGGTGAAAGAATTGGTAAATGTGAAGGAACTGTGGAGTGTTGAGTCATCTGCGTAGGAATGTATTGGATTATGAGTGGTAGATATGAGATCATTGATATGAATGAGGAACAGAGTTGGGGCCAAAACTGATCCCTGGGGAACACCAGCATTTATTGAGTGAAATTGAGAATAAAGGCCATCTACCATTACACGTATTTTTCTGTTATGAAGATAAGAAGAAATTAGTGGAACTAATGATGCAAGGCCGTAGTGTGACATCTTCGACAATAAGGATTGATGCCAGACTCTATCAAATGCCTTTGATATATCCAGTGCTATTGTATGTGTTTCACCATGTTGGTCTGTAGCTTGGTTGATTTGATGCGTAAGAAGGCAAAGAATGTCTGCAGTTGATCGACATCGTCTAAAACCATATTGCCTATCACTGATTAATTTATTATTCTCCAGATGCTTAATTATGTGATTATTTAATATAATTTCAAAAACTTTGCCAAGAGTGGAAGTTATAGCTATTGGACCTGTAGTTTGATGGATCTGAAGAGGCACCTTTTTTTTAGGAACTGGATGGATGTTTGCTTCTTTCCAGGGTACTGGGAAGCATGAGGTATGAGTACACAGACGGAAAAATTTTGCCAATACAGGAGCGAGCACCAAGGAGCAATTCTTAAGTACTATTGGAGGAATTTCATCTGGACCAGGAGCCTTATCTACGGAGAGATTCTGCAAAATAGTTTTGACATGTCTGGTGTGGATCTTAAGTGAGGGAATTTCAGGTGAATTAAAATTAAGTACAGGGACATCTTGATTTATGTCATCTAAGGTTGAGTTGGTGGAGAAAATATCTGCAAGAAGGTTAGCTTTACCTCGTGGGTCACTTACAAGATTGCCAGTCGGAGATTTTAATGGTGGAATGGATGAAGCAGTAGTGAAGTTGGATTTGAATGAGTTAAGAGTAGACCAAAATATTTTGTTATCATTTGGATTATTTAGAAGTTTATTTGCCTGCTTATGGAGAAAGTTTGATTTAGTTAGGTTTAATACGGTTTGGCATGATTTCTGATGTTTCTAAAGTAATTAAAGGCTTCATGTGTTTTTTGATCTGGTGTATGCATTGTAGGCTATTGCTTTTTGTTCAGTTACTCTAGCACAATTATGGTCAAACCATTTAGGTGAATTAGATCTTTTACTGTACTTTTGATGAGGAATAAAAGTTTCCATTCCAATTTTACAAAATCTTGTATGTGGCTCAAGGTGGAGTGTGCATCATTAGAAAAGAAAGAGGTCCAGGGAATATCAATAAAGAAACCTTGAAGACCCCCCCAGTCTGCCCTATCGTAATGCCATTTAGTCACCAAAACAGGTTCAGAGTGGGAAGGTGTGGTAGGTGATAGACAGGTGGCCTGTATCAGACAGTGATCAGAAGATCCAAGTGGGGACCTCACTGTAACATCATAATTTCTGAATTGGTTGTTAAAAATAAGTCCAGTAGGTGGGAATTATGATTAGGATTATCTGGTACACGGGTGGGTTGGTTGACTAGTTGAATGAGATTAAATGAGTCTGCAAATAGCTCACATTCAAGACCAGCATCATCAGTCCTGGCTGAATGAGTGAGCCATTCAACATTATGGACATTAAAATCACCCAACACAGTGATTTCAGAAGAAGCATTTAAGTTGAGGACACTGAGTTGTGAGGACAGAGAATCAAAAAGACTTTGCTCTGGAGGAGTATTTGGGGAACGGTAGATTCAACATATGTATTTAAATTTACCAGCAGAAATTAATTTGTATATAGAATAATCAAAATAGGGACAATTGAAACTAGTAACCTCCTCCAGGGCAATTTCAGATTTTGCGCAGCAACATACACCACCTTTAGGTCTGAAATTTTGGAGCAGTTGATAACCTGGAAAATTAAATCTAGATGTGTCAGATGTGGATGTTACTTGAGTCTCTGTCAAAAAAAGGAGAGTAGGGGATTCTGCTTGAAGAAATTGGTGTACAGAATTGATGTTAGAGTGAAGTCCCCTTATATTACTAAAGAAATAGCTGTACTGACAAGCAGCTTTGCAATGCTCTTGACACAGTCGCATGATGACGACCGGGAGGGCCCTGTGTCAATAACCCAACCCTGCCGGGGGTGGATATCCGAGGGACCACCAGGTTTGCTCTTAACAATTGTACTGCCATATTTAAGGTAAGTGTATGGTGTTACATGTATGGTATGTAGTGGGAAGAGTAGTTATTTATGGATAGAGGATAGCGATGTAGGGCAATGTCGTGAAGTTGGATGTGTATGTTATATAAAGAGGGTTTTCCTGATACCCCTGATGTGTGAGGCAGAAAGATATGTATCCAGCTACCAAGGCCTGGGAGAGAAAATGGAATTCAGGCTATTCCCTGAGTCTCCCGAAACCTTGGCGGTAGTACTTCCCTGGGCGGGGCTGCCTACCCCTACTACCAAAGTTGCCACAGATTGCTAGACCGCACCCTTCACCAACAGCTCTGACGTCTGCCAATAACTCACTGGCTGGCCCGAGGTTCGAACCCTCAACCTCACGGTTAGCAGGCGAACGCTCTACCAATCGAGCTACGGCCTGGGGCTATAATAATAATAAAACGTAACGAGCATCCCTAACCCAATCCCCGCCATATTTACACAACCCTGGCGCGTGCATTTAGGGAACTAATACAATAAGAGGCAATACTGGCCCGTAACACAATCACCACACAGGTAGTCTAAGCAGGTGCTACACGGCAGACCAAAACTCAGGCTAATTTGTGGACTACATTGGCGAAGGAAGTTAACATTTATAGGCTATTATTCTGGAAGCTCAATACATTATTATCGTTGTTATTATTATTATTATTATTATTATTAATAAATATAATAATAATAATAATAATAATAATAATAATAATAGTTATAATAATAATAATAATAATAATAATAATAATAATAATAATAACAACAAAAACTACTCTGATCTTTTACTTCCCTAAACCTTGCATCCTAAGCCGGGAAATTTTTCTACCGAAAAAATGTACATATTTATTTCGAAGGGTATTTATTATACTCCAGGGTATTTATTTATGCTTGATGGAGGTCTCGGGTGAACACTAAAAAAAAAACTCTTTAACCCTTTCAGTACCAGTGCTGTCCTTTTAACTTTATTCGGGCTACTAGTAGACGATTTCATTCATATTCAAGAGGGACTCCAGCAATTAAGGGGAGGTTTCTAGTTTGTTTCCTACTCCTCCAGCAATCTTAAAATGTCACCCCCTTGACCCCCTTTCAAGATAAATTTGTAAATTTTTCGGTAGAAAAATGTCCAGGCCGAAGGCCGGTTACTCTTAGATTACAGGCTCGCTATCGCTCGCCAGGAAAAAATCGACACCTAAATGGGACGAAAGGTCTTAAAAGTGATATAAATAGGGTAAAAGTTCTTAAAATCGCCAAACTAATGGGGCGAACGTCTTAAAATCTCAAAAGCAATGGGGCTAAACATGAGGGAGAAAGGGGTAAAACAAATATTCCCTCAAGTGGAGACCTCCCCTTAACAAGCTTCGAACCATCTCACTGAATTCTTTTTACAATCACAGATCCTTCTTAAACAGCACAAATTCCCGTAAATATAACTAAACAAATAAAATCAAAACACGTCGCCGGTACTGAAGGGGTTAACGTTCATAATCCACCACATTACCCACAACTTGCAATCCACGTAGCAATTGATTAGGCGGCATCGATTAGAGTGACTCGGACATATTATCGTTACACCTCTTTATGTGCTCGTGTCGTTCATGTTAGGTTACGTTCGTGGTATCGTATTGTCGTGTCGTTCATGTTAGGTTACGTTCGTGGTATCGTATTACAGTTTATGTGCTCGTGTCGTTCATGTTAGGTTACGTTCGTGGTATCGTATTACAGTTTATGTGCTCGTGTCGTTCATGTTAGGTTACGTTCGTGGTATCGTATTGTCGTGTCGTTCATGTTAGGTTACGTTTGTGGTATCGTATTGCAGTTTATGTGCTCGTGTCGTTCATGTTAGGTTACGTTCGTGGTATCGTATTGTCGTGTCGTTCATGTTAGGTTACGTTCGTGGTATCGTATTACAGTTTATGTGCTCGTGTCGTTCATGTTAGGTTACGTTCGTGGTATCGTATTGCAGTTTATGTGCTCGTGTCGTTCATGTTAGGTTACGTTCGTGGTATCGTATTGCAGTTTATGTGCTCGTGTCGTTCATGTTAGGTTACGTTCGTGGTATTGTATTGCAGTTTATGTGCTCGTGTCGTTCATGTTAGGTTACGTTCGTGGTATTGTATTGCAGTTTATGTGCTCGTGTCGTTCATGTTAGGTTACGTTCGTGGTATCGTATTGCAGTTTATGTGCTCGTGTCGTTCATGTTAGGTTACGTTCGTGGTATCGTATTGCAGTTTCATCACGGTGACACGATAGGCATGGTGACTGAAAGCTATATTAGATAATCAAAGGTATATATATATATATATATATATATATACCGGTATATATATATATATATTTTTTTTTTCACGGAGCACTTGCAGCTTCACGCAACAATTTATATATAATTAAGTCACTTCAGTCAGACAACTACGAACACACACACACACACACACACACAAATACACACACACAATACCCATAACTGTCTATTTTTCATAATTTATTATTCTAGACCCCCTCATTGCGCATAACAGATAAATTTACCAAATAATATATTCGATAATCAATGCATATATAACTTGCTTAGATTTCAAAGTTATTCCTCGAGCGCATTATTATTATGTTGAAATGATACGGTACAATATTTAGGCGTCATGCAATTTCGAAAAAACAAAAATGGTTTATAAGATGGAGCGGAGTTTTTATTCCCGTCAGAAAGCGATATCATATTGGAAACCAA
>CM064501.1:40199800-40207300 GCA_032716605.1 Paralithodes platypus
CATCCTTCCCTTACTATTTTCTTCCTCTCCTCACTATCCCATTTTCATTCTCTCCTCACATCCCCATTTTCTGTCTCTCCTCACATTCCCATTTTCTGTCTCTGTTTTCTATCCCATTTGCATTCTCTCATCCTTCCCATTTCTGTCTCTCCTCACTATCCCATTTTCATTCTCCCCCCCCCCCCCCCAACCTTCCCATGTTCTGTATCTCCTCACTATCCCGTGTTCTCTCTCCCCCCCCCCCACCTTCCCATTTTCTGTATCTCCTCACTATCCCATTTTCTTTTCAATTATCTTAATCTGAGAGGCCCGGCCCCTCGTATAAAAAGGTTCAGCGTCCGGTTGTTTCCTCTGTGTCTCGCAATCTTACCAGGGGCCCTTTGTTCTCTCTCTCTCTCTCTCTCTCTCTCTCTCTCTCTCTCTCTCTCTCTCATTATATCAATTACTTATGCACGCAATCTCTTTGTTTTAAATCTTTCTTCCCCGTTTTGCTCTCTCTCTCTCTCTCTCTCTCTCTCTCTCTCTCTGTTTCAAGTTATTAAAAGGCTTTGGCAACATTGATTCGGATTCACTGTTCAAAATCAATAATAGTGCATCAACTCGCGGAAATAGACTGAAATAAAAAAACCATGACGGCGAATCTTGATGTCACAAAGCACTTAAGGGGAGGTATTTAGTTTGTTCCCTAGACCTCCATCAAAGCTTAAAATTACACCCCCTTGAGTCCCTTTCAAGATAAATTTGTACATTTTTCGGTAGAAAAATGTCCCGGCCGAAGGCCGGTTCCTCTTAAATTACAGGCTCGCTATCGCTCGCCAGGATAACATTGACACCTGAATGGCACGAACGGTCTTAATATGGGGTGAAAGTTCTTAAAATCGCTAAACTAATGGGGCAAACGTTTTATAATATCAAAAGCAATGGGGCTAAACATGAGGGAGAAAGGGGTCAAGAAAAAAATCCCTCGAGTGGAAACCTCCCCTTAAGTATCAGTTCGGGTGTACACAATACTTCTCAACTTCGTCCTTTACTATTAATTTCCCAGTATAAATTTTCACATTCTACTCGGGGGCCTCGTTACCCCAACTAAAATTTATCGAGAGGTCTTCCCTACGGTTAAGTGCCCCATTAATTTATCGAGAGGTCTTCCCTAGGGTTAAGTGCCCCATTAATTTATCGAGAGGTCTTCCCTAGGGGTTAAGTGCCCCATTAATTTATCGAGAGGTCTTCCCTAGGGGTTAAGTGCCCCATTAATTTATCGAGAGGTCTTCCCTAGGGGTTAAGTGCCCCATTAATTTATCGAGAGGTCTTCCCTAGGGTTAAGTGCCCCATTAATTTATCGAGAGGTCTTCCCTAGGGTTAAGTGCCCCATTAATTTATCGAGAGGTCTTCCCTAGGGGTTAAGTGCCCCATTAATTTATCGAGAGGTCTTCCCTAGGGTTAAGTGCCCCATTAATTTATCGAGAGGTCTTCCCTAGGGGTTAAGTGCCCCATTAATTTATCGAGAGGTCTTCCCTAGGGGTTAAGTGCCCCATTAATTTATCGAGAGGTCTTCCCTAGGGTTAAGTGCCCCATTAATTTATCGAGAGGTCTTCCCTAGGGTTAAGTGCCCCATTAATTACTATTGCCTTTCACCTATGCATAGCCTCCGATAGTGCAGTTGGGATATTGTACATGCTAAGATTGGTATGCAGGATTCGAAACTGCATAATAAATCGTAGGCTTGTGCAGTATTCTTTAACTGTCTTCGTGGTGCAGTGCATAGTGTGTTGATTTTCGGTGTGAGCATCCTGGGTTCGAATCCCCGGACTGCCACATGTGTCTGTTAATTTCATTAATCGATTTTAGGAGTAGAGTTGGTTGGTGGAGAGAACATAATAATTAATGCCGACCAAATATCGGATGTAGTGGAGGGTGGGGAGAGAGCCTTCTGCTTTGCTGTCTTTACCATCCACTTTGCAGCAAATTCTATGTTAGAATTAAGGGGAGACAGACCGTTTGTCTGGACCCCCTTCTCCCTAATGTTTAGCCCCACTAGTTTTGACATTTTAAGACGTTGGTTCCATTAGTTTGGGGATTTTATGACCTTTCACCCCATTTCTTTGTCAATATTAGGACACTTCGTGCCATTTAGGTGTCAATTTTTTCCTGACGAGCGATAGCGAGCCTGTAATTTTAGGATGAATCGGCCTTCGGCCGGGACATTTTTCTACTGAAAAATGTACAAATCTATCTTGAAGGGGGGTCTAGGGGGTGTTTTTTTAAGCTTGATGGAGGTCTAGGGATGAAACTATACACATTTATGAATACATGAATTAATAAACCAAACAAGCAGCCTCTGTCACCTTAAGTTCGGACTATTTAGTAGGGATTGCAAGGTCTGTGCTGTCTGTGTATCTATGTAACTCTACGAAACTATCCGCATGCAAGTACTTCCGGTTTCTCCTAGTGCAACTATAAACAAAAGCAGATGTGAGTCTCTCTCTCTCTCTCTCTCTCTCTCTCTCTCTCTCTCTTTCTCTCTCTCAAATCACTGGTACAGTAAGCCCACCATAAAATTCAACGTTAAGTCAGCTTAGGCCAGATGATCCTAAATTTCTCCTTGTAACTGAAATCATGCAAATCTCAGGTTCATCCTCCCTTCATATCTCTCTCTAGCTCACACATACCTCCCCCCCCCCCCCCCTCTCTCTCTCTCTCTCTCTCTCTCTCTCTCTCTCTCTCTCTCTCTCTCTCTCTCTCTCTACAAAGCCAAAAAGTTAATTAAGCAAAGTAAAAAGACCCTGGAGTTACATGTTGCGAATCAAAGTAAAACAAACCCGAAAGAATTCTATAGTTATATCAGAAAGAAAAAAAGTAGTTACTTCAACTGTTGGACCGTTAGTCGATGAAAATGGAGAATACACCAAAGACGAAGTACAAATGAGTAATGCCCTCAATACCTTCTTTGCATCAGTTTTTACAACCGAAGACCTCAGTGATATCCCTACACCATCGCCGATTCAGATTGATAATTCAGATGTTCTAAGCAATATCACCGTTACAGAGAGAGAAGTATTGAATTGTTTAGATAAAATCAAGGTAAATAAAACGCCTGGACCTGATACAATCTCGCCTAGAGTTCTAAAGGAAGCTAAGAATGAGCTCTCCAAACCACTGACATTGCTATTCAATGAATCCTTGCAGTCTGGGACTATGCCTGATCAGTGGAAGCTTGCCAACGTAACACCGATATTAAAAAAAGGCAGCAAATCCCTACCCAGTAACTATCGTCCAATTAGCTTAACCTCAATTGTATGTAAAATGCTAGAAAGAAACGGTCATAAGAGACAGACTCGTAAATCACTTAGAGGCAAATAACTTACTTAAAGATACTCAACACGGCTTTCGTAAAAAAAACGTTCCTGTTTAACAAACCTCTTAGACTTCTTCCACGATATCCTCAACCTCTACGATGAGAGTAAAGCTGTAGATATTATATACCTTGATTTTCAAAAGGCCTTTGACAAAGTTCCCCACAAACGTTTACTGCTAAAACTAAAAGCGCATGGAATACAAGACGGTGTGTTGAAATGGATAGAAAATTGGCTCAGCGACAGAAAGCAAAGAGTAGTCATAAACGGTAAGGCATCTAAATGGACCAATGTAAGTAGCGGGGTACCCTAGGGATCGGTACTAGGACCAATTCTCTTTCTAATTTACATCAACGACATAGATGAGGGTCTCACCTGTACAATCTCAAAATTTGCTGACGATACAAAAATTGCAAATAGCGTACTCTCAAAAGAACAAGTTGACGATATGCAATACAATCTAGATAAATTGTCATGGTGGGCCCAAATTTGGCAAATGAGTTTCAATGCGGATAAATGTAAAGTACTACATATCGGATACCTAAATGAGAAAGCAAACTATTCGATGAATGGCACTCAGCTTAAGAATGTAAACAGAGAAACCGATCTGGGAGTAACAATATCGAGTAACCTAAAACCGAGTTAACAATGTTCAGAAGTTGTTAAGAAGGCAAACAAAATAATTGGCTTTATAGGCAGGTCATTTGAGCATAAATCCAAAGAAGTTATCCTAACCCTTTACAATTCCTTAGTCCGCCCTCTTCTGGAATACTGCGTTCAATCCTGGTGCCCTTATTACCAAAAAGATATAAACAAGCTAGAACGAGTTCAACGTAGAGTTACCAAAATGAGACCTAGCCTAAAGAACAAACCATACGAAGAGCGTCTTAGAGAATTAAATCTATTTCCTTTAATCCAGCGCAGATTAAGAGGTGACTTAATTCAAGTGTTCAAAATCATCAAAGGCATCGACAATATGAACTGTAGTAAGTACTTCACTATCGACCAATCTAATTACACGCGGGGAAATGGTTGCAAAATTATTGGTAAATCTTTTAACTCACACGAATCTAAGAATTTCTTCTTCAATCGAGTTGTCAACTTGTGGAATGGGCTTCCCCGAGACGTTATAGACTGCAGCACCGTTGATTCATTTAAACTCCGCTTAGACAAATATCTCGCATCAAACCCGCGACTGACTGCGTTTGTAAATGAATAACTTTATTTTATCCCCCCCTCAGTTACTAACCCATCTGTCCCCTACTAACTTCCTAATTCTGCCACGGACATTAGTTCTAGGGCAGTAGTTCCCTTTCCAATGTTCCCTTACCCACTCTAAACCACTGTTTGGACACTTGATCCTCAGTGTTTTGGAGGACAAGCAGCCTAGAAGGGTCACTAGACCTGTTGTTGCTTGATTTCCTTTGTACTCCTTTGTACCTATCTATGTATTACACACCCACACACACACACAGTCACTCTCACTCTCTCTCTCTCTCTCTCTCTCTCACTCACTCACTCTCTCTCTCTCTCTCTCTCCCAGGTGGGGCGGCAGGAAACAATTAGCGTGGACAGTTACCTTGCGTCTGAAAGTATAAACTGAAATGAAGTGCTGTCCTGAGTTAGCGAGAGAGAGAGAGAGAGAGAGAGAGAGAGAGAGAGAGAGAGAGAGAGAGAGAGAGAGAGAGTGAGTGTGTGTATTTACCTATTTGTAGTATACAGGAGTTGATCTTTTTAGGCTCGTATTGTCCCGCTTCCTGAGTTACAATTATCTAACTTTGCCTTAAAAATATGAATGCTTTTGGCACACACCACTTCCTCTTCCAACTGATTCCATTTACTTATACTTCTGTAAGGGAAACTATACTTTCTCACAGTCATCTCCTTTACATCTTCCTTTCATTAGTTTATATCTATGCCCCCTAGTTCTACCATTATCTTTCACAATACTTCTTGTCCACCTTTTCGAGTCCTCTCACACATTTGTACATCATAATCATATCGCCTCTCTCCCTCCTATCCATTAGAGATGGTAAATCTAATTTCTTTAATCTCTCCTCATATGGTAATTCTCTCAGTTCTGGTATCATCCTAGTTGCAGCTCTCTGAACCTTCTCCAGCTTCTTTATATGCTTTTTTAGATGTGGTGCCCACACCACTGCCGCATACTCCAGTCTTGGTCTCACCAATGTTTTTATTATTTTCTCCAGCATCTCCTCGTTTATATAGTTAAAGGCTATTTTTATTCTGTTTAGCAGTCCATATGTTTCTCCCACATTCTGTGTGTGTGTGTGTGTGTGTGTGTGTGTGTGTGTGTGTGTGTGTGTGTGTGTGTGTGCGAAATATATAGATAGATAGATAAATAGAACGAGAGAGAGAGAGAGAGAGATTTATTTAGTCCTATATCAACATATAAAAAAAAAAAAAAAAACAAAAAAAAAAAAAAAAAAAAAAATCAGCCACAGTAATGACACGATGGGGACAATATTTTGGCAGGACTTTATTATTGCACATCAGTCCTACTGCTAAAAAAGAAATTATGTCCGAGCCATTACAATGTAATAGAAAAGGACTTATATTCTATATATTAATTAACATCGTTCTTGACGCCAATAACCCCAAAATGAAATTAATGAAAGTTTGCGATTCGAACCCAGGATATCAATTATACAGAATTTGCACTCTCGAACCCAGGATATCAATTATACAGAATTTGCACTCTCGAACCATTACACCGCCAATACAATTAAGGGTACAGCACATGACTACGATTAATGTCCATTTATTAAATACTGGATATCAACCTAATCATGCAATGGACCCAACTGCACTATACATAGCATAGTACTTGTGGGAGAGGAAAGAAAATTTTATAGGATACTGATATATATATATATATATACCGTATATATATATATAATATATATATACAGTATTATATATATATATATATACAGTATATATAATATACATATATATATATATATATATATATAGATATATATATATATATATTTACCGGTATACACACACAATCAGGGAGTGACACAATACATGAACAATAGATGAAGGTAAATATATAAAGGAGTGCCGAAATAAAGGCCGGCCCCCTGGTATACCAAGGCGGGCATAGGAGGTAATTCAGTAAGGTGCATATTTTAGCCAGGGAGTGGTGGTGGTGAGGAGGGGGGGGGGGGGAGGAAGAGGAGGAGGAATGGAAAGTGGTGGTGGTGGTAGTGGGAGGGGTAGGGTGAGGAGGAGGAATGGGAAGTGGTGGTGGTGTTTTTGTATGTCAGGAGGAGGAAGAGGAGGTAGAGGTGGTGGTGGTGGTGGTGGGGAGGAAGAGGAGGTGGTGGTGGTGTTTGTATGTCAGGAGGAGGAAGAGGAGGTAGTGGTGGTGGTGGTGGGGAGGAAGAGGAGGTGGTGGTGGTGGTGGTGGTGGTGGGGAGCAAGAGGAGGTAGTGGTGGTGGTGGTTTTACGTAAGAGGTGGTGGTGGTTTTACGTAAGAGGTGGTGGTGGTGGAGTAGAGGGGGAGGAGAGGGGTGGTGCGTGTATGGCATGAGGAAGAGGTGGTGGTGCGGTTGTCTTCTGGAGGAGTTGGAGGAGGTGCTAGTAGTCGTGGTGGTGGTGGTTGTGTGGCAGAGGAGGAGGTGGAGGAAGAGGAGTAGGAGGAGGACGTGGTGGTGGAAGAGGATGAGGAGCACGAATGTTTGTGAAGGAAGTACAAAGAATGGAATCGTGTAATAACGTTGAAAGGACGGCACCGGTACTGAATGACCAACAGAAGAGAGTGAGAGTGGACAAACACAAATATATATATCCCTATTAAGAGAAGACGACAACACATATCATTGACAGACGGAGGAGACCAAACTAAATGAAACACGAATAAATAAAGAAGAGGAAATTAATAAAGACAACAACAAAGTAAATAAAATATAAAGAGAGAGAGGAGAGAGAGAGAGCATCCTTTTATTTATATCTCTTACAAGAATGTTCAGTACCCGGTATATCTTTTCTATCTCTCATATTAATTCCAATCCTGCCTACAAACCATCTTCCCCATTCTTTCATTTCACGGGTTTGCAAAATTCCGTAACTTTGGGTTTTTTTTTTATAATCCTTCTATTTGATTTACTCTTTTGT
>CM064501.1:40209800-40229800 GCA_032716605.1 Paralithodes platypus
TATAAAAACCACCCGTGTACTTTTGTTATTGTTTTATAACCTCGCTCGGCCGGAAGTACAAACCGTGCATACATTAACAGATTACTTATGAAGCAGGAAAGCGCTAGTTCCGGCTGGATCTTTAAAGGGGTAGTGCTTGGTTTTTGGTCTATATATTTTTTTTTTTTTTTTTTTTTTAGTTTCCTCACTAGACCTCCATCAAGCTTAGAAAAACACCCCCTAGATATATTTGTACATTTTTCGGTAAAAAAGGTCCCGGTTCCTTCTAAAATTAGAGGCTCGCTACCGCTCGCCATGAAAAATCGACACCTAAAGGGCACGACAGGTCATAGGCTAATATTGACAAAAAAATGAGGCGAAAGATCTCGAAATCGCCAAACTAACGGACCGAACATCTTAAAACCTCAAAACTAATATGCTAAACATGAGGGAGAAGGGGGTCCAGAAAAAAACGAGTACTACCCCCTTAAAATAGGCCTAGCGCGTAACACATAGGCAGAGTTAATTATGTACAGTCGCGCTAATAAGTCATGTCTCCGCACCAAGTATGTTTTGATCCGTAATTAGTATCAGCAATATCTTAAGCTTCATTTCTTCATATCGAGGGAAATATACAAACATGTGCCTACACTTACCCACCCTATTCAACATCTGACAGACATTAATAACAATTGTTCGGCACCAAGTATGTTTTGATCAATAATTGGTATCAGCAATATCGAAGCTTCATTTCTTCATATCGAGTGAAATATACAAACATGTGCCTACACTTCCCCACCCTATTCAACATCTGACAGACATTAATACAGCACAGAGCAAGCCAAACGTAATGACAGCTGGAACATGACTTATTGGCGCGACCGTACTGGGGCTGTTTGGGTATTTATGTAAGGGGGGAAGGCCGTATTTATTGCCTTATTTATGTGTCTTAGTATTTGTTTCAGTCTCCTGCCTATACCTCGATCAAGCTTAAAAAAAAAACACCTCCGAGACCTCCTCTTCAAGATAAATTTGTACATTTTTCGATAGAAAAAATGCAAGCTGGCTATCGCTCGCCAGATTTTGTTTACACCTAAATGGCACGAAAGGTCTAAATATTGACATATAAATGGGGCGAAAGGTCTTAAAATCGCTAAACTAAACTCTGAAAACTAACGGGGATAAACATGAGGGATAAGGGGGACTAGAAAAGCCAACCCCCCCCCCTCCCCCCCGCCCCTTAAAGTTGAATTTTCTGGTGGCTTACTGTAGCTTTAAGGACCCCCCTCTGGACCCCCCTCTGGACCCCCCTCGGGACCCCCTTTTCCCTAATGTTTAGCCCCACTAGTTTTGAGATTAAAAGACGCTCGGCTCATTAGTTTGGCGATTTTAAGACCTTTCGCTCCAATTCGTTGTCTATTTTAAGACCTTTCGTGCCATTTAGGTGTCGATTATTTCCTAGCGAGCGATAGCGAGCCTGCAATTATAAGAGGAACCGGCCTTCGGCCGGGACATTTTTCTACCGAAAAATGTACAAATTTATCTTGAAGGGGGGTCTAGGTTTTTTTCTTTCTAAGCTTGATGGAGGTCTAGGGCGGAAACTAAAAAAATATATGAATAGGCCTACATGAATTAATAGACCAAACAAATGGTCTGCCTTCCCTTAACGGGAGAGTTACACACCTGCACAGACTGCACAGACCTTGCGGTCCCTACTAGGCAGTCTGGACTTAATGCTAACATATAATTTGCTACAAAGTGGAAGGTAAGGATAGCAAAGCTGAAGGCTCTCTCCCCACCCACCACTCCCTCAGACCTTGGGTCGGCATGAAACTTAGTTGAGGAAACAAGGCCTCCAGCAGAATGAAAAAAAAGAGTCTCCTGGGAAAATCATAGTAAAGCCGATATCACACGAGCGCTTTTTCCCTCAACATTTATCCTCAACACTGGTCTGGCAGCTCATGAGGCAAACATAATATTTGTATATTACCTAAATTCATCTAACATCAGTCTATTTTCCGATACCAGTGCAAAATACTCCAGAAATGTTGCAAGATTTTTTTTGATCATCGAATGTTGACTATAAAAGCTCTCGTGTGATACCAGCGGGGAGATATCGACTTGAGGGATTTTTTTCTTGACTCCTTTCTCCCTCATGTTTAGCCCCATTATTTTTCTAATTTTAAGACGTTTGCCCCATTATTTTGAATATTTTAAGAACTTTCAACCCATTTCTGTCAATTTTAAAACCTTTCGTGCCATTTAGGTGTCGATTTTATCCTGGCGAGCAATAGCGAGCCTGTAATTTAAGAGGAACCGGCTTTTAGCCGGGACATTTTTCTACCGAAAAATGTAAAAATTTATCTTGAAAGGGGGTCAAGGGGGTGAAATTTTAAGGTTGCTGGAGGAGTAGGAAACAAACTAGAAACCTCCCCTTAAGAAGGAAGTTGAGAAGCATTATACATGATGTATAACCTCTGTTTGTGTTACCTATAATACTCCAACCTCCTCGAATCGGATGTCTAGACTCCTTTTGAATGTGTCGATTGTATTACATTGTACCACTTTCTCTGGCAGTTTGTTCCACTCGTTGACCACACTGTAGGTGAAGAAGTGCTTTGTGACATCGAGATTCTCCCTTTTGGTTTCTATTTCCATTCCATTTCCCCCGAGTGGATGAACTATTATTGAAATTGAACAGTGAATCTACATCAAGTTTGGCAATGCCATTTAAGGGGAGGTATTTAGCTTGTTCCCTAGACCTCCATCAAGCTTAAAATTACACCCTCTTGAGTCCCTTTCAAGATAAATTTGTACATTTTTCGGTATAAAAATATCACGGCCGTTCCTCTTAAATTACAGGCTCGCTATCGCTCGCCAGGATAAAATCGACACCTGAATTGCACGAAAGGTCTTAATATGGGGTGAAAGTTCTTAAAATCGCTAAACTAATGGGGCAAACGTTTTATAATATCAAAAGCAATGGGGCTAAACATGAGGGAGAAAGGGGTCAAGCAAAAAATCCCTCAAGTGGAGACCTCCCCTTAATATCTTGAAATACTCAATTAACTGACCTCGCAATTTTATGTTCTTCAATGAAAACAAATTATTTTGTTTTAATCTTTCAAGAAGTGATTTATTTCTCAGTGACGGCATCAACTTTGGCATTCGAAGCTGCACTGATTCCAGTTTCTCAATGTCGTTCAGATAAGGATACCAAAATTGCACGCCATATTCAAGATGGGGGGCCTCACTATGCTTTTAAATAACGGTACTATAATGGTCTCATTTTTATCAGTAACATTTACCATAATATATCCCAATGCTCTGTTGGCCTTGTTCGCAGCTGCTGCACAGTGATCTGAGGTCTAAGGTTTTCAGATACTAGAACCTCCAGGTCTTTAACTAATGCACTTGTTTTGATTGGCTGGCCTTTCATCTTGTATTCATATTTATTTATTTATTTATTTATTTTAACCTGTTTGTAAGACCCGGCATTTGTCAACATTTGTCAACTGAGAGAGAGAGAGAGAGAGAGAATAAATACAGCTAGCGAAAAAATAACGATGCAAATTAAGGGGAGATGGGTCGTTTTTCTGGACCCGCTTCTCCCTCATGTTTAGCCCCATTAGTTTTCAGATGTTAAGATGTTTGCCCCATTAGTTAGTCGATTTTAAGACCTTTCGCCCCATTTATTCGTCAATATTTAAACCCTTCGTGCTATTTAGGTGTCGATTTTTTCCCTGGCGAACGATAGTGAGCCTGTAATGTTGGAAGAACTGGCCTTCGGCCGGGAAATTTTTCTATCGAAAAATTTACAAATTAATCTAGAAGGGGGGTCTAATGGATTTGTTTTTATTTTAATTTGATGGAGGTCTAGGGAGAAAACTAGAAAAATAACGAATACATGCAAAAATCGCCCAAAAAGTGAACCATCCCTCCTTAAATGAACACCAAGCAGAGAGTAACGACCCTTCACTGTGAGACTGAGAGTGGCGAGCGAGTTATAGATGAGAGGAACACTGAGAATTGAGCACTGGACGAGAGAGAGGGAAAGAGAGAGAGAGAGAGAGAGAGAGAGAGAGAGAGAGAGAGAGAGAGAGAGAGATAAACGTGTGAGTGTGTATGGGGGGGGGGGGGGTTCACATGGTAGGGTAAATGGGTAGTTTGGAGAGAGCTTCACAATTTACTAGTCCAGCACCTGCAGCATTAGGCAAGGAAACCCAGCCAATGTCTCACCACGGGTCGAATTACCCAACCAACCAACCAACCAACCAACCAACCAACCAACGACCTGCTATACCCTGTTCCAAATAGGTAGTTCTCAAATCGGGAACCCTAACCTATTTAAGGGGGATGGCCGTATATATTTAAGGGGGGATGACCGTATATATTTAAGGGGGGATGGCCGTATGTATTTAAGGGGGGATGGCCGTATATCTTTGTATTAAGGGGGATGGCCGTATATCTTTGTATTAAGGGGGGATGGCCGTATATCTTTGTATTTAAGGGGGGATGGCCGTATATCTTTGTATTTAAGGGGGGATGGCCGTATATCTTTGTATTTAAGGGGGGATGGCCGTATATCTTTGTATTTAAGGGGGATGGCCGTATATCTTTGTATTTAAGGGGGGATGGCCGTATATCTTTGTATTTAAGGGGGGATGGCCGTATATCTTTGTATTTAAGGGGGGATGGCCGTATATATTTAAGGGGGGATGGCCGTATATATTTAAGGGGGGATGGCCGTATATATTTAAGGGGGGATGGCCGTATATCTTTGTATTTAAGGGGGGATGGCCGTATATCTTTAAGGGGGGATGGCCGTATATATTTAAGGGGGGATGGCCGTATATATTTAAGGGGGGATGGCCGTATATATTTGTTTCGTTTATGTATCATATATTTTTACTATTTTTTTGTTTTCAGTTTCCTCCCTAGACCTCCATCAAGCTTGTATATAACCCCCCCCCCCCCTCCGCAAGACCCTCCTTCAAGATAAATATGTATATTTTTCGATGTTCCTCTTAAATTACAGCCTTGCTATTGCTCGCCAGGAAAAATCGACACCTAAAATGACACGAATAGTCTTAATGTTGACAAGAAATGGAACGAAAGGTCTTAAAATCGTCAAACTAAAGGGGCGAACGTCTTAAAATCTGAAAACTAATGGGGTTAAACAAAAAGAAGAAGAGGGACCAGAAAAACGACCCATCTCCCCCTTGACTCAAAAAGGGCTAGAGCAAATGGGGTGTAAATGTCCACACCTATTCCCCGGCTGACTCTTCCCAAATGGTAAACAGAATAGCTGGATTCCTCTAGTTGTTATAGAGGTTATATTGGCCTACTTACTATGAACAGAGTATACCACCATTATAAAGTCCAACCTTCTAACCACTGTCTACGCTTTATCCTGCCAAAGCCGGTATCACACGAGCGATTGTTCACCTAATATTTATCCTTAACACTGGTCTGGCAGCTTATGAGGTCAGAATTTAGAATATTTCGGTCACCTAAATTCATCAATCAACAGTCTACCTTTCGATACCAGTGCAAAATATTCCAGAAATGTTGCCAGAAAAATGTTGATCATCGAATGTTGACTATAAAAGCTCTCGTGTGATACCGGCTTTACAAGACTGAAATTACGCTATCATAGTTGGCTGAGTGATAAAATTATTATATTTCACGAACCCACCCAATTAAACTACATATAAACCTAATGAATGAAATCAATGAGAGCAATGAATACATGTGGTACTCCAAGGACTCGAACCTGGGATACTCAATTTAAATGCTTACCAGAGTAGAGTTGCCAAGAAAAACTGCCGAAGAAGTTGGAATGTTGGATCACGTGACTAAGGTTTTTTAACTAGGTCGGTGGGTGAGCGTCTGCCGCGGGCCTGGCATAGTATTGATTCTGCCCCCCCCCCCCTACAAAATCAAGGCACCGTGCCAGAGGTAAGTCCGTGTCTGGCGCCAGAGTCACCCTCCCTAACTCCAGGCGCCAAACCCCTTCGCCTCCCTCCCACCAAAGCCTCCTACCCCTGGCCGTAATTCCCCCACCGCTTCCTACGCCTGGCACAAACCCCCACCGCCACCTGCCCCTGGCACCCCCCCCCCCCCCTCCACCGAACCGCTTCCTACCCCTAACCCCCCCCCCAACAGCACCAGCACCAGCCCCGCCTCCTGCACCTGGTACAACCCCACCCACCCACCTCACCGCCTCCTATCCCTGGCGCCAACTCCCCCACCTCACCGCTCCTATCCCTGGCGCCAACTCCCCCACCTCCACCGCCTCCTACCCCTGGCGCCAACTCCCCCACCTCACCGCGTCCTACCCCTGGCGCCAACTCCCCCACCTCACCGCGTCCTACCCCTGGCGCCAACTCCCCCACCTCACCGCCTCCTACCCCTGGCGCCAACTCCCCCACCTCACCACCTCCTCCTACCCCTGGCGCCAACTCCCCCTGGCGCAAACTCCCCCACCTCACCGCCTCCTATCCCTGGCGACGACCCCCCCACCTCACCGCCTCCTACCCCTGGCGCCAAACTATCTCCGCCTCGTTTTCTACTTCCTTCTTCTACTTCTACCTCGCGCTGCCACCAACCGACCTACTTCTGCTCCTTCTTTTATCTTCATTTACTTCTACTTCTGTACTTCTACTTATTTACTTCCACTTAATACAATGTGACTCTCTCTTGGTTCTCGGCATTCATCATGGTGCTCTCAATTTTGTCCCCAGCCCTATATTCTGACCTGTTTGTAATATTATGTCTGTGTACCTGTCTGTCTCGATATGTCTCTCTTGTCTGTTTCTCTCTCACCCCCCGCTCCCTCTCCTCTTCTCTCTCTCTCTCTCTCTCTCTCTCTCTCTCTCTCTCTCTCTCTCTCTCTCTCTCTCTCTCTCTCTCTCTCTCTCGCTACCATAATTTGTCTTTCATTGGGTGTGTTCCTACTTCTTATACTAGTCCACAAAACTTCTAATTTCAAGGCCTCCTCTACGCAAGGTCTTTCACAATTTCACAACTACTTTTTACAGTAAGACGTGTATAATTTGGCTCACTGATCACGCTCATGTAAATCATCATCATCATCATCTTCATCATCATCATCATTATCATCGTTAACCAGAATTACAGAAAAAAAACCCACTTCCAAATGTTCCACTCTGTTCAATCAGTTATTAAGTGTGTGTGTGTGTGTGTGTGTGTGTGTGTGTGTGTGTGTGTGTGTGTGTGTGTGTGTGTGTGTGTGTAATCATTAATCAAAATATAACAGTCATTTTACTGAAGGGGTTAAAAGTGAAGCACTGAAGGGGAGAGTGACTTTTTTGGTCTATTTATTCAGTTTTTATATAATTTTGAGTTTCCTCGTTACACCTCCATCAAGCTTTAAAAAAAACATTCCCTAGACCCCCCTACAGGCTTGCTATCGCTCGCCAGGAAAAAATCGATACTTAAATGGCACGAAAGGTCTTAAAAATTACAACGAAATGGGGCGAAAGGTGTTAAAATCGTCAAAATAATGGACCGAACGTCTACAAATCTCATAACTAATGGGGCTAAACATGAGGGAGAAGGAGGGCCTGAAAACCGGCCCATCTCCCCTTAAGTATTTTTTTCCTTCGTAGACCTCCATCAAGCATAAAACAACATTCTCAAGATTCCCCTACGAGATGGATTTGTACATATTTCTCTATAAGGGTGTGTGTGTGTGTGTGTGTGTGTGTGTGTGTGTGTGTGTGTGTGTGTGTGTGTGTGTGTGTGTGTGTGTATGTGTGATCCACCCACCGTCTTAAGGTCAATAACCTGAAGACTGAACCATCGTCCTCCTCCAAAGTTGATGTCTATGACGTCAATAACTCCCACATAATATTAAGGGAGCCCACCTCGCTTTTTCTTTTCTCTTTCTCTCCCTTTTCTCTCTTTCTCTGGCTTGTACCCATTCGGCCACATTCAGCTAACTGTTTTAAGACATTTATCCCCATCCAGGTGTCGATTTCTTCCTGGCGAGCGATAGCTAACCAGCATTGTATGGAGAAATCCGGCTTCGCTGGAGACATTTTTCTATCGAAAAATGTACAAATTTAGCTTGCTGTCAAAACACAAATATATATATGCTGGCTCGCTAAAGCTCGCCAGGAAAATATTGACACCTGGATGGGGGTAAACATCTTAAAACAGTAGGCTGAATGAGGCCGATTGGATACAAGCCAAAGAGAGAGGGAGAGAAAGCGAAAACAAAGCGAGGTGGGCTCGCTTAAGGGGAGATGGGTCGTTTTTCTAGACCCTCTTCTGCCTCATGTTTAGCCCCATTCCATTAGTTTGTCGATTTTAAAACCTTTCGTCCCATTTCTATATCAATAACAAGACCTTTCGCGCCATTTAGGTCTCTATTTGTTTCTTGGCGAGCGAGGGCGAGCCTGTAATTTAAGAGAAGAGAGAGAGAGAGAGAGAGAGAGAGAGAGAGAGAGAGAGAGAGAGAGAGAGAGAGAGAGAGAGAGAGAGAGAGAGAAAGGGTTAGATTACATAGAACAATCTAGAGCATGTTGCAGTCACCAGTTTCAATTAATTACATCTCGTGGGCGCTTATTCCAACCGTTAACGACGCACTTAAGGGGAGAGGGGTCGTTTTTCTAGTCCCCCTTCTTCCTCATGTTTAGCCCCTTTGTTTTTGAGATTTTAAGACGTTCGCCCCATTAGTTTGGCGATTTTAAGACCTTTCGCCCCATTTTTGTGTCAATATTATGACTTTTTCCTGGTAGCGAGCCTGTAATTTAAGAAGAACCGGCCTTTGGCCGCGACATTTTTCTATCGAAAAACGTACAAATTTATCTTGAAGGAGGGTCTTGGGCAGGTGTTTGTTTAAGCTTGATGGAGGTCCAGGGAGGAAACTAAAAACACATATAAAGATACATAAATGAGCAAATAAATACGCCCATCCTCCCTTAAATAAATACGCCCATCCTCCCTTAAATAAATACGCCCATCCTCCCTTAAATAAATACGCCCATCCCCCTTAAATAAATACGCCCATCCTCCTTAAATAGTTTTGAAACATTTCCTCCGGAGTAATTAGTTTGGACCCCTGTAACACATTATTCGCAATGGTACGATATCTTTAAGGGGGTCACCGGCTTTTTTGTATCTTTCTCTCCTTTTCTCTCTCCGGCAAAGTCAGATTTCTTCATACAATGCTGGCTCGCTATCGCTCGCCAGGAAGAAATGGACACCAGGATGGGGATAAACGTCTTAAATCAGTAGGCTGAATGGGGTCGCATGGATACAAGCCAGAGAAAGAGAGAAAAGGAGAAAAAAGCAAGTCACCCCCCTTAAGAGTGCGTACTAATAAACTAAAAGGGTTAATTTGTAGAAGGTAATACAGACACACACACACACACACACACACACACACACACACACACACACACACACACACACACACACACAAAGACACACACTCACACAAAGACACACACTCACACACACACACACACAACCTCAGCCTGGCACACTAGGACGCTCTACGCCACACTGACACACTAGCCAAGTTTATGACACACGATATGACACACTCAACACCATCCAACTTTCTGACACGCGGCCAACCAAAACAGTGGCCAAGAGAGAGAGAGAGAGAGAGAGAGAGAAAGAGAGAGAGAGAGAGAGAGAGAGAGAGAGAGAGAAGAGAGCGAGAGAGAGAGAAGAGAGAGAGAGAGAGAGAGAGAGAGAGAGAGAGAGAGAGAAGAGAGAGAGAGAAGAGAGAGAAGAGAGAGAGAGAGAGAGAGAGAGAGAGAGAGAGACAGAGATAACTAGTGTCAGCACCCCACATCTGCCAAAGACTGACGGACCCTGCCAGTCTCAACACTCCCCTCACGTCCCATCTCTCATACACCCCATCTCTCTCTCTCTCTCTGTCAATATCTATCAATATATTCATACAGTATATACTGTATGTATAATATATATATATATATATATATATATGTGTGTCTATATATATCTAATAATATGATTGTGTTCTGTTGGCCCCCCGCTCCTTATTACGCTCGCTCTCTCTCTCCATCAATTCCCCCCTCACGTCTGCCTTTCATAGCCTTTATCTCAATTCTTCTCCACCCGACATCCCTCGCCGCCTCTCAACTTTCAACCCTAATTCAGCATTTCTTCCTTTTAGTATGGCTAGCTTTAGACGATGTTCTTCTATTAAATAAAGTGCTCTTCTTCATATGGTGTTCGTGTTCATTCTTAAGCCGGTATCACACGAGAGCTTTTATCGTCAACATTCGATGATCAACATTTTTCTGACATTTCTGGAATATTTTACCTTGATATCGGAAACTAAACTGATGATGGGTGAATTTTAGGTAGCCGAAAGATCTTAAACGTTGACCTCATAAGCTGCCAGACCAGTGTTGAGGCTAAATGTTGAGGGAAAAAGCGCTCGTGTGATACCGGCTTTACTCATATGAATATTATTATTATTATTTTTTTTTTTAAAGAGACAATGAACGGAGGAAGGAAAAACACAGATAAAACAAAAAGGTCCATGTGCCTAAAGGCATCCTCCATTCATAAAATGTTTCTAACAACTGGATTTAAACATTTGTAGATTGTAAGTTTGTGGAAAGCAATTCGAGGGAAGTGAAAGTGTGTATCATTTATCTTTGCATTGGCAAGAAACAAGATCCCGTAATTTATTCGTTTATTTTGAGTTTCCTCGCTAGACCTCCATCAAGCTTAGACAAACACCCCCTAGACACCCCTAAGACAAACACCCCCTAACTCCCCTTCAAGAGAAATGTCCCGGCCGAAAGCCGATTCCTCTTAAAATTACAGGCTCGCTACCGCTTGCCAGGAAAAAATCGACACCTATATGGCACGAAAGGTCTTAAAATTGACAACGAAATGGGGCGAAAGGGATTAAAATCGTTAAACTAATGGGCCGAACGTCTTAAAATCTGAGCACTAATGGGGCTAGACATGAGGAAGAAGGTGGACCAGAAAAACAACCCATCTCCCCTTAACCCTTTCTGTACCGGTGACGTCTTGTTGTATTATATTCCAGCTCTGTTTAGACGATGTTGTTTTGCTGTATAAGAAGGATCTGGGGTGGTAAAAAGGGTTAAGGGGAGATTTCCACTTGAGGGATTTTTTTCTTGACTCCTTTCTCCATCATGTTTAGCCCCATTGCTTTTCTAATTTTAAGACGTTCGCCCCATTATTTTGACGATTTTAAGAACTTTCGACCCATTTCGTCAATTTTAAGACCTTTCGTGCCATTTAGGTGTCGATTTCATCCTGGCGAGCGATAGCGAGCTTGCAATTTAAGAGGAGCCGGCTTTCAGCCGGGACATTTTTCTACCGAAAAATGTACAAATTTATCTTGAAAGGGGCTCAAGGGGGTGTAATCTTAACCTTGATGGATATCTAGAGACCAAACTAAAAACCTCCCCTTAAGGGGGGATGGTTCACTTTTTGGGCGATTTTTGCATGTATTCATTATTTGTTCTAGTTTCCTCCCTAGACCTCCATCAAATTTAAAAAACATCCATTTTTGCATGTATTCATTATTTTTTCTAGTTTCCTCCCTAGACCTCCATCAAATTTAAAAAAAACATCCATTAGATCCCCCTTCTAGATTAATTTATACATTTTTCAGTAGAAAAATGTCGTGGCCGAAGACCGGTTCTTCTAACATTACAGGCTCACTATCGTTCGCCAGGGAAAAAATCGACACCTAAATAGCACGAAAGATCTAAATATTGACGAAGAAATGGGGCGAAAGGTCTTAAAATCGCCAAACTAATGGGGCAAACATCGTAACATCTGAAAACAAATGGGGCTAAACATGAGGGAGAAAGTGGTCCAGAAAACCGGCCCATCCCTCCTTAAGTAAAATGTAAGAAGTCCAAATTGAAAGAAGTCCTCGTATTTCTATTTCTTGGTATCTTCGCTCAGTGTCTTGTTCAAGCGGCTCACGTCTCGTCTATTGTCCTTTATCTCTCTCTCTCTCTCTCTCTCTCTCTCTCTCTCTCTCTCTCTCTCTCTCTCTCTCTCTCTCTCATTCACTTACTCAAACACTCTCCTACGTTCTCACTCACACTCGCTCTCTCTCTCTCTCATTCTGCTGACGTCAGGGCAACTTTTACTCAATTCCCCGCCTCATATCCCCACTTTACTCTTATTCAACTCCCAGGCCTAACTTGGGCTCCCTAATTCCTCCTTTGCTGCATCCTCCTCTCTTTCTTCAGCCGGTATCACACGAGAGCTTTTATAGTCAACATTCGATGATCAACATATTTCTGGCAACATTTCTGGAATATTTGGCACTGGTATCGGAAACTAGACTGATGGTAGATGAATTTAGGTACCATAAGAATATTAAATGTTGACCTCATAAGCTGCCAGACCAGTGTTGAGGATAAATGTTGAGTGAAAAAGCGCTCGTGTGATACCGGCTTTATTCAACTCCCAGCCCTAACTTGGTCACCTTAAGGGGAGATTTCCACTTGAGGGAGTTTTTCTTAACCCCTTTCTCCCTCATGGTTAGCCCCATTACTTTTGATATTTTAAGACGTTCGCCCCATTAGTTTGGCGATTTTAAGAACTTTCGGGCATTTTTGTCAATTTTAAGACTTTTCGTGCCAATTAGGTGTCGATTTTTTCCTGGCGAGCGATAGCGAGCCTGTATTGTAAGAGCAACCGGCCTTCGGCCGGGACATTTTTCTACCGAAAAATGTACAAATTTATCTTGAAAGGGGGTCAAGGGGGTGAAATTTTAAGATTGCTGAAGGAGTAGGAAACAAACTAAAAACCTCCCCTTAATTGCTCTATTGCTGCATACTCCTCCCTTTCTTATAAAACACCTGGAGAATTAAGGGGGGGGGGCTATTTATTAAGGGGGGTGGGCTATTTATTAGGGGGGTGGGCTATTTATTAAGGGGTGGTGGGCTATTTATTAAGGGGTGGTGGGCTATTTATTAAGGGTGGTGGGCTATTTATTAAGGGGGTGGGTGTTATTTATTAAGGGGGTGGGTGTTATTTATTAAGGGGGTGGGTGTTATTTATTAAGGGGGTGGGCTATTTATTAAGGGGGGTGGGCTATTTATTAAGGGGGGTGGGCTATTTATTAAGGGGGTGGGCTATTTAGTAAGGGGTGGTGGGCTATTTATTAAGGGGGGTTGGTCTATTTATTAAGGGGGTGGGCTATTTTATTAAGGGGGTGGGCTATTTATTAAGGGGGTGGGCTATTTATTAAGGGGGGTGGGCTATTTATTAAGGGTGGTGGGCTATTTATTAAGGGGGTGGGCTATTTATTAAGGGGGGTGGGCTATTTATTAAGGGGGGTGGGCTATTTATTAAGGGGGTGGACTATTTATTAAGAGGTGATGGGCTATTTATTAAGGGGGATGGCCTATCTATTAAGGGGGGTGGGCTATTTATTAAGGGGTGATGGACTATTTATTAAGGGGTGATGGGCTATTTATTAAGGGGTGTTGGGCTATTTATTAAGGGGTGATGGGCTATTTATGAAGGGGGGTGGGCTATTTATTGAGGGGGTGGTCTATTTATTAAGGGGAGTGGGCTATTTATTAAGGGGGGTGGGCTATTTATTAAGGGGGGTGGGCTATTTATTAAGGGGGGTGGGCTATTTATTAAGGGGGTGGGCTATTTATTAAGGGGGGGGTGGGCTATTTATTAAGGGGGGGGTGGGCTATTTATTAAGGGGGGGGCTATTTATTAAGGGGGGTGGGCTATTTATTAAGGGGGGTGGGCTATTTATTAAGGGGGGTGGGCATATTTATTAAGGGGGTGGGCTATTTATTAAGGGGGTGGGCTATTTATTAAGGGGGGTAGGCTATTTATTAAGGGGGGTGGGCTATTTATTAAGAGGGGTGGGTTATTTATTAAGAGGGGTGGGCTATTTAAGGGGGGGGGTGGGCTATTTAAGGGGGGTGGGCTATTTAAGGGGGGGGTGGGCTATTTATTAAGGGGGGGTGGGATATTTATTAAGGGGGTGGGATATTTATTAAGGGGTGGGCTATTTATTAAGGGGGGTGGGCTATTTATAAGGGGGGTGGGCTATTTCTAAGGGGGGTGGGCTATTTATTAAAGGGGTGGGCTATTTATTAAAGGGGTGGGCTATTTATTAAAGGGGTGGGCTATTTATTAAAGGGGTGGGCTAATTATTAAAGGGGTGGGCTATTTATTAAGGGGGTGGGCTATTTATTTGCTAATTTATTTATCTCATTATTATGGTTTTAGTTTCCTCCCGAGACCTTCTATCAAGCTTCAAAAAACACTCCTTCAAGATTAATTAGTATATACAGTTTTTGGTAGAAAAATCTCCCGGCCGATGGCTGCTACCTCCTCCCATTACAGGCTCGCTATCGCTCGCCAGGACAAAATTGTCACCTAAATGGCACGAAAGGTCCTAATAATAACAAAGAAATGGTGTGAAAGGTCTTAAAATCGACAAACAAATGGGTCGAACGTCTTAAAATATAAAAACTAATGGAACTAAACGTTCTTAATATGATGAACATTATACCCCACATGACGGAAAAAACGTTCTTAATATGATGACGCCAAACATTTTACCGACAGGTGGGTATAATATCCCCCTATTTAACCCCTTCAGTACCGGCAACGTCATTTTACTATTATTCTAGCTATATCTAGACGATGTTGTGCAGTTTAAGAAGGATCTGTGGTAGTCAAGAAGGGGTAAGTGAGATAGTTCGAGGCCCGCTAATTACTGGAGGTCCTTCTTAAGCTGAATACAATCGTCTGACGGTAGCCAGAAAAAAGCCTAAAGGGACGGCGCCGGTACTGAAGGGGTTAACAACGGCAGGTGTTCGGTAATTGCCTCCCATCCTCAGTAATTACGGACGTTCCCCAACGTTTTCCGTAACAATTTCAATTATACCCAAACATTCGCCCCATTAGTTTGGCGATTTTAAGAACTTTCGCCCCATTTCTGTCAATTTTAAGGCCTTTCAAGCCATTTAGGTGTCGATTTTTTTTTCCTGGCGAGCGATAGCGAGCCCGTAATTAAAGAGGAATCGGCCTTCGGCCGAAACATTTTTCTATCGAAAAATGTACAAATGTATCTTGAAAGGGGATCTAGGGGGTGTAATTTTAAGCTTGATGGAGGTCTAGGGAACAAACTAAAAGCCTCCCCTTAATAACGGTAGGTTTGCAATAGTTCCTCAGTAACTATGAACTTTTGCAGGAACAATGTCCAGAAGATTATCCATTGTCTTTTATAGCCACCGATAATTACATATGCTCGTAATGTCCAACTTTACCCGATACCCAACACACACACCTATATATTACACCCCACACAAGACATTACACCCCATCACGTGGTTAGTTTCAACAGCCCAAACATTGTCCGGTGCTTCCCTCACTTCCTTTAAGGGGAGAATTCCACTTGAGGGATTTTTTTTCTGGACCCCTTTCTCCCTCATGTTTAGCTCCATTGCTTTTGAGATTTTAAGACGTTCGCCCTAGTAGTTTGGACATTTTAAGACATTTTGCCATATTTCTGTCAATTTTAAGACCTTTCGTGCCATTAAGGTGTCGATTTTTTCCTGGCGAGCGATAGCGAGCCTGTAATTTAAGAGCAACCGGCCTCTGGCCGGGACATTTTTCTACCGAAAAATGTACAAATTTATCTTGAAAGGGAGTCTAGGGGGTGTAATTTTAAGCTTGCTGAAAACGTAGGGAACAAACTAAATACCTCCCCTTAAGGGGGGACGGGCGTATTTATTTGCTCAATTAATAATTTATTCGTTTATTTTGAGTTTCCTCGCTAGACCTCCATCAAGCTTAGACAAACACCCCCTAGACTCCCCTTAGACAAACACCCCCTAGACTCCCCTTAGACAAACACCCCCTAGACTCCCCTTAGACAACGACCCCCTAGAATCCCCTTAGACAAAGACCCCCTAGACTCCCCTTAGACAAACACCCCTAGACTCCCCTTAGACAAACACCCCTAGACTCCCCTTAGACAAACACCCCCTAGACAAAGACCCCCTAGACTCCCCTTAGACAAACACCCCTAGACTCCCCTTAGACAAACACCCCCTAGACTCCCCTTAGACAAACACCCCCTAGACTCCCCTTAGACAAACACCCCCTAGACTCCCCTTAGACAAACACCCCCTAGACTCCCCTTAGACAAACACCCCCTAGACTCCCCTTAGACAAACATCCCTAGACTCCCCTTAGACAAACACCCCCTAGACACCCCTTAGACAAACACCCCCTAGACTCCCCTTAGACAAACACCCCTAGACTCCCCTTAGACAAACACCCCTAGACTCCCCTTAGACAAACACCCCCTAGACTCCCCTTA
Organism: Paralithodes platypus; assembly: GCA_032716605.1. Classification (NCBI taxonomy): domain Eukaryota; kingdom Metazoa; phylum Arthropoda; class Malacostraca; order Decapoda; family Lithodidae; genus Paralithodes; species Paralithodes platypus. Next base: position 40,226,155 of record CM064501.1, read on the forward strand.
GACAAACACCCCTAGACTCCTCTTAGATAAACACCCCCTAGACTCCCCTTAGACAAACACCCCTAGACTCCCCTTAGACAATCACCCCCTAGACTCCCCTTAGACAAACACCCCCTAGACTCCCCTTAGACAAACATCCCTAGACTCCCCTTAGACAAACACCCCTAGACTCCCCTTAGACAAACACCCCCTAGACTCCCCTTAGACAAACACCCCCTAGACTCCCCTTAGACAAACACCCCTAGACTCCCCTTAGACAAACACCCCATAGACTCCCCTTAGACAAACACCCCCTAGACTCCCCTTAGACAAACACCCCTAGACTCCCCTTAGACAACCACCCCCTAGACTCCCCTTAGACAAACACCCCCTAGACTCCCCTTAGACAAACACCCCCTAGACTCCCCTTAGACAAACACCCCCTAGACTCCCCTTAGACAAACACCCCTCAGACTCCCCTTAGGCAAACACCCCTAGACTCCCCTTAGACAAACACCCCCTAGACTCCCCTTAGACAAACACCCCTAGGCTCCCCTTAGACAAACACCCCTAGACTCACCTTAGACAAACACCCCTAGACTCCCCTTAGACTCCCCTTAGACAAACACCCCCTAGACTCCCCTTAGACAAACCCCCCCTAGACTCCCCTTAGACAAACACCCCCTAGACTCCCCTTCAAGAGAAATGTCCCGGCCGAAAGCCGATTCCTCTTAAAATTACAGGCTCACTACCGCTCGCCAGGAAAAAATAGACACCTAAATGGCACGAAAGGTCTTAAACTTGACAACGAAATGGGGCGAAAGGGATTAAAATCGTTAAACTAGGCCGAACGTCTTAAAATCTGAGCACTAATGGGGCTAAACATGAGGAAGAAGGTGGACCAGAAAAAACAACCCATCTCCCCTTAACCCTTTCAGACCCGGTGACGTCTTTTCTATTTTGGTTCAGCTACATTGAGACGACTTTTATAAAGCTTAGGGAGGACGTGTATGGTAGCTGGTAGGATTAATTGACCACTTGGGGAGTTTCAGGCTATAAGGAAGTTGGAGCCGTAAACATTTATGATTCAACAGAAAGGCAATAATATGTAGTTTTTGTTTTTATGGATATAAAGTATGTTAAACAAAATTGATTTATTAGTGGCCAATTGAGATAGCCTTTTTATTGGTAGAAGTCCTTCCTAACCTGAATAAAATTGAGATAGCCTTTTTATTGGTAGAAGTCCTTCCTAACCTGAATAAAATTGAGATAGCCTTTTTTATTGGTAGACGTCCTTCCTAACCTGAATAAAATTGAGATAGCCTTTTTATTGGTAGACGTCCTTCCTAACCTGAATAAAATCGCCTAATAATTCCCAGGCTAAAAAACAAAAAACAAAAAACGTCACCGATACTGAAGCAGTTAAAACTTATTTCAGAGCGCTTTCCCGATAACAATCACCCAAAACTTTCGTAAATTAGTTCGTATCCTGATTACCGACAACCCTGCCTAAATATATATATTTGTTTTTATTAGTTTCCTCCCTAGACCTCCATCAAGCTTAAGGGGAGGTATTTAGTTTGTTCCCTAGACCTCCAGCAAGCTTAAAATTACACCCCCTCGAGTCCCTTTCAAGATTAATTTGTACATTTTTCGGTAGACAAATGTCCCGGCCAAAGGCCGTTTCCTCTTAAGTTACAGGCTCGCTATCGCTCGCCAGGAAAAAAATAGACACCTGAATGGCGCGAAAGGTCTTAAAATGGGGTGAAAGTTCTTAAAATCGCCAAACTAACGGGGCAAACCTCTTAAAATCTCAAAAGCAATGGGGCTAGACATGAGAGAGAAAGGGGTCCAGAAAAAAGTCCCTCAAGTGGATATCTCCCCTTAAATAAACATCCCCAAGATCCCCCCCCCCCCTCCCCCCTTCTAGATACATTGGTTTGCTTGTTATTTTTCGGGGCCCCCTTCTCCCTCACGTTTAGCCCCATTAGTTAAGACATTTTAAGACTCTCTCTCTCTCTCTCTCTCTCTCTCTCTCTCTGGGTTGTATGCATTCGGCCCCATGCAGCCTACTGTTTTAAGACGTGTATCTCCATCCAGGTGTCAATTTTTTCCTGGCGAGCGATAGCGAGCCAGCATATTTAAAAAAAAAATTTTTTTTACAGCAGGCAAAATTAGTACATTTTTCGATAGAAAAATGTCGGATTTCTCCATACAATGCTGGCTCGCTATCGCTCGTCAGGAAAAAAAAATCGACACCTGGATGTGGATAAACGTCTAAAAAGAGTTGGGTGAATGGGGCCGAATGGATACAAGCCAGAGAAAGAGAGAAAAGGGGAGATAAAAAAAAAAGCAAGTGACCCCCCTTGAGAGATTTCCACTTGAGGGACTTTTTTCTTGACCCCTTTCTCCCTCATGTCTAGCCCCATTGCTTTTGAGATTTTAAGACGTTTGCCCCATTAGTTTGGTGATTTTAAAGAATTTCCGCCCCATTCTGTCAATTTTAAGACCTTTCGTGCCATTTAAGTTAATTTTATCCTGGCGAGCGATAGCGAGCCTGTAATTCAATAGTAATCGGCCTTCGGCCGGGACATTTTTCTACCGAAAAATTTACAAATTTATCTTGAAAGGGGGTCAAGGGGGTGAAATTTTAAGATTGCTGGAGGAGTAGGAAACAAACTAGAAACCTCCCCTTAAAGCCTGAAACTCTCAAGTGGTTAATGCGGCACCTACCTCACCAAAATTGTCGACCACTATTGCCATGAAAGTGTTCGTGTGACTCCAACTTCATTGAGGGCGCGGCTCATTACTCACCTGGAAAAAAGAAGTGCCTGGTTAATTACCTGTATTATTATTATTATTATTATTATTATTATTAGCATTATTATTATTATTATTATTATTATTATTATTATTGTTATTATTATTATTATTAGCATTATTATTATTATTATTATTATTATTAGCATTATTATTATTATTATTATTATTATTATTATTATTATTGTTATTATTATTATTATTAGCATTATTATTATTATTATTATTATTATTATTATTAGCATTATTATTATTATTATTATTATTATTATTAGCATTATTATTATTATTATTATTATTATTATTATTAGCATTATTATTATTATTATTATTATTATTATTATTATTAGCATTATTATTATTATTATTATTATTATTATTATTAGCATTATTATTATTATTATTATTATTATTATTATTATTATTAGCATTATTATTATTATTATTATTATTATTATTAGCATTATTATTATTATTATTATTATTATAATTATTATTGATATAAGCATTATTATTATTATTATTACTATTATTATTATTAGTTTTATTATTATTATTATTATCGTTATTATTATATTATTACATTATTAATATTATTATTATTATTATTATTATTATTATTATTATTAGCATTATTATTATTATTATTATTATTATTATTATTAGCATTATTATTATTATTATTATTATTATTATTATTATTAGCATTATTATTATTATTATTGTTGTTGTACTTATTATTAAATACACTGTTCTACTAGGTTTGGAATAATTGGACAGTTGTTTAGAAGTTTGCGTTTTTTAATTAACATACTCCCATGGTAGCCGTAATCCCCATAGCAATTGA
>CM064501.1:40234800-40237127 GCA_032716605.1 Paralithodes platypus
CCGTATTTTGGGCCTTAAGGAGAGACTGGCCGTTTGTTTGGTCTATTAATTCATTTATTCATATATTTTTTTTAGTTTCCTCCCTAGACCTCCATCAAGCTTAGAAAAACACCCCCCAGACCCCCCTTCAAGATAAATTTGTACATTTTTCGGTAGAAAAATTTCCCGGCCGAAGGCCGGTTCCTCTTTAAAATTGCAGGCTCGCTCTCCGCTCACCAGGAAATAATCGACACCTAAATGGCACGAAAGGTCTTAAAATTGACAACGAAATGGGGCGAAAGGTGTTAAAATCGCCAAACTAATGGGCCGAACGCCTTATAATCTCAAAACTAGTGGGGCTAAACATTAGGGAGAAGGGGGTCCTGAAAAACGGTCTGCCTCCCCTTAATGCTATCACTGCCATGGATCAATGTGGGGGGGTAATGGATGGGGGGGAAGGAAGGAAGGAAGGATGGGAGGATAGGAGGGTGGTGGATAGCGAGGAAGAGGAGGGATGGTGGATAGAATGGTGGATAGGGGGATGATGATGGTACATAGGAAGGAAGAGTAGGGAAGGAAGGAAGGATAGGAGGGATGAAGGGTGGTGGTGGATAGGAAGGATAGGAGGGATGAAGGGTGGTGGTGGATAGGAAGGAAGGATAGGAGGGATGAAGGGTGGTGGTGGATAGGAAGAAAGAGGAGGAAGGGAGGGTGGTGGTGGATAGGAAGGAAGGATAGGAGGGAGGGAGGGTGGTGGTGGATAGGAAGGAAGGATAGGAGGGATGAAGGGTGGTGGTGGTGGATACGAGGGAGGGAGAGTGGTGGTGGATAGGAAGGAAGGATAGGAGGGAGGGAGGGTGGTGGTGGATAGGAAGGAAGGATAGGAGGGATGAAGGGTGGTGGTGGATAGGAAGGAAGGATAGGAGGGAGGGAGGGTGGTGGTGGGATAGGAAAGGAAGAGCTTAGGAGTGATGACGGGTGGTGGTTGATAGGAAGGAAGCATGGGAGGGAATGAAAGGGTGGTGGTGGTATCGGTAAGGAAGGATAGGAGGGATGAAGGGTGGTGGTGGATAGGAAGGAAGCATAGGAGGGATGAAGGGTGGTGGTGGATAGGAAGGAAGGATAGGAGGGATGAAGGGTGGTGGTGGATAGGAAGGAAGGATAGGAGGGAGGGAGGGTGGTGGTGGATAGGAAGGAAGGATAGGAGGGATGAAGGGTGGTGGTGGATAGGAAGGAAGCATAGGAGGGATGAAGGGTGGTGGTGGATAGGAAGGAAGGATAGGAGGGATGAAGGGTGGTGGTGGATAGGAAGAAAGAGGAGGAAGGGAGGGAGGGATAGTAGATAGGAAGGGATGGAAGGAAGGAATGGGAAGGAGGATGGCAGGAAAGGAAAGGAGAAGAATAGGAAGGGAGGAGAAGAATAGGAAGGGAGGAGGAGGATAGGAAGGGAGTAGGATAGGAAGGGATAGGAGGGAGGAATCTAGAGCAAAGAAGTGTTAAGGGGAGGCAGACCGTTTTTATTATGGGCAGGCAGACCGTTTTTATTAAGGGGAGGCAGACCGTTTATTAAGGGGAGGCAGACCGTTTATTAAGGGGAGGCAGACCGTTTATGGATCCCTAAGGGGAGCCAGACCGTTTATGGATCCCTAAGGGGAGGCAGACCGTTTATGGATCCCTAAGGGGAGCCAGACCGTTTATACCTATTAAGGGGAGGCAGACCGTTTATTAAGGGGAGGCAGACCGTTTTTCTGGACCTCCTCCCTAATGTTTCAGCCCTATAGTTGTTGAGAGTTATAAAGACATTCTGTTCGGCCCATTTTTTGGCGATTTTAACACCTTTCGCCCCATTTCGTTGTCAATTTTAAGACCTTTCGTGCCATTTAGGTGTCGATTATTTCCTGGCGAGCGATATCGGCTTTCGGCCGGGAAATTTTTCTACCGAAAAAATTACAAACTTATCTTGCAGGGGGGTCTAGGGGGTGTTATTCAAAGCTTGATGGAGGTCTAGGGAGGAAACTAAAAACATATATGAATAAATTAATTAATAGACCAAACAAACGGTCTGCCTCCCCTTAACCCCTTCTGTACCGGAGACGTTTTCTAACTTTATTCTGGCTACTAATAGATGATTTTAATCAGTTTGAAAAGGGCCTCCAGCAAATAACAGGCTTCGAACTATCTCACTTAACCCTTTTTACTACCACAGATCCTTCTTAAACTGCACAAAATCGTCTAAATATAGCTAGAATAAAACTAAAAATACACTGCGGTACAGAAGGGGTTAATCAATCAAATGGTTTCTGACTATTGTACACTCGGGTACCATAGTCTTTAGCATTCGTGGACAT
>CM064501.1:40237227-40247227 GCA_032716605.1 Paralithodes platypus
TGGATAATAAGTCTTAAGCGTGTGCATAAACCTTTAACCGTCTTGGTGGTGTAATGGTTAATAAGGTGTCTAATAAATATGTGTGTGATAACCCGGGTTCGAATCCTGGTGGATCACATATATGCTTTCATTAATTACATTGGAGGTGTTTGGTGTTGTGGTGAAGTTAACAACAAAATAGATTAGGTATGTTCGTCACTACTAAAATGACGGCGTTTTGTTAGCTGTTGTGTTAGCTGTTGTGTTAGCTGTTAGTTGTGTTAGCTGTTGTGTTAGCTGTTAGTTGTGTTAGCTGTTAGTTGTGTTAGCTGTTGTGTTAGCTGTTAGTTGTGTTAGCTGTTGTGTTAGTTGTGTTAGCTGTTAGTTGTGTTAGCTGTTGTGTTAGCTGTTAGTTGTGTTAGCTGTTAGTTGTGTTAGCTGTTGTGTTAGCTGTTAGTTGTGTCAGTTGTGTTAGCTGTTAGTTGTGTTAGCTGTTAGTTGTGTTAGCTGTTAGTTGTGTTAGCTGTTAGTTGTATTAGCTGTTCTGTTAGTTGTGTTAGCTGTTGTGTTAGCTGTTAGTTGTGTTAGCTGTTAGTTGTGTTAGCTGTTAGTTGTGTTAGTTGTGTCAGTTGTGTTAGCTGTTAGTTGTGTTAGCTGTTAGTTGTGTTAGCTGTTAGTTGTGTTAGCTGTTGTGTTTGTTGTGTTAGCTGTTAGTTGTGTTAGCTGTTAGTTGTGTTAGCTGTTAGTTGTGTTAGCTGTTAGTTGTGTTAGCTGTTCTGTTAGCTGTTAGTTGTGTTAGCTGTTTGTTGTGTTAGCTGTTAGTTGTGTTAGCTGTTAGTTGTGTTAGCTGTTAGTTGTGTTAGCTGTTAGTTGTGTTAGCTGTTAGTTGTGTTAGCTGTTAGTTGTGTTAGCTGTTAGTTGTGTTAGCTGTTAGTTGTGTTAGCTGTTAGTTGTGTTAGCTGTTAGTTGTGTTAGCTGTTAGTTGTGTTAGCTGTTGTCTTAGCTGTTAGTTGTGTCAGTTGTGTTAGCTGTTAGTTATGTTAGCTGTTAGTTGTGTTAGCTGTTAGTTGTGTTAGCTGTTAGTTGTGTTAGCTGTTAGTTGTGTTAGCTGTTAGTTGTGTTAGCTGTTAGTTGTGTGAGCTGTTAGTTGTGTTAGCTGTTAGTTGTGTTAGCTGTTGTGTTAGCTGTTAGTTGTGTTAGCTGTTAGTTGTGTTAGCTGTTTGTTGTGTTAGCTGTTTGTTGTGTTAGCTGTTAGTTGTGTTAGCTGTTAGTTGTGTTAGCTGTTATTTGTGTTAGCTGTTGTGTTAGCTGTTAGTTGTGTTAGCTGTTGTGGTTGTTGTGTTAGCTGTTGTGTTAGTTGTGTCAGTTGTGTTAGCTGTTAGTTGTGTTAGCTGTTAGTTGTGTTAGCTGTTAGTTGTGTTAGCTGTTAGTTGTGTCAGTTGTGTTAGCTGTTAGTTGTGTTAGCTGTTAGTTGTGTTAGCTGTTGTGTTAGCTGTTAGTTGTGTTAGCTGTTAGTTGTGTTAGCTGTTAGTTGTGTTAGCTGTTTGTTGTGTTAGCTGTTAGTTGTTTTAGCTGTTGTGTTAGCTGTTGTGTTAGCTGTTAGTTGTGTTAGCTGTTAGGTGTGTTAGCTGTTAGTTGTGTTAGCTGTTTGTTGTGTTAGCTGTTAGTTGTGTTAGCTGTTAGTTGTGTTAGCTGTTAGTTGTGTTAGCTGTTGGTTTTGTTAGCTGTTAGTTGTGTTAGCTGTTGTGTTAGTTGTGTTAGCTGTTGTGTTAGCTGTTAGTTGTGTTAGCTGTTAGGTGTGTTAGCTGTTAGGTGTGTTAGCTGTTTGTTGTGTTAGCTGTTAGTTGTGTTAGCTGTTAGTTGTGTTAGCTGTTAGTTGTGTTAGCTGTTAGTTGTGTTAGCTGTTAGTTGTGTTAGCTGTTGTGTTAGCTGTTAGTTGTGTTAGCTGTTAGTTGTGTTAGCTGTTGGTTGTGTTAGCTGTTAGTTGTGTTAGCTGTTAGTTGTGTTAGCTGTTGGTTGTGTTAGCTGTTAGTTGTGTTAGTTGTTAGGTGTGTTAGCTGTTGTTAGCTGTTTGTTGTGTTAGCTGTTAGTTGTGTTAGCTGTTAGTTGTGTTAGCTGTTGTGTTAGCTGTTAGTTGTGTTAGCTGTTAGTTGTGTTAGCTGTTGGTTGTGTTAGCTGTTAGTTGTGTTAGTTGTTGTGTTAGCTGTTAGTTGTGTTAGCTGTTAGTTGTGTTAGCTGTTGGTTGTGTTAGCTGTTAGTTGTGTTAGCTGTTAGTTGTGTTAGCTGTTGTGTTAGCTGTTAGTTGTGTTAGCTGTTAGGTGTGTTAGCTGTTAGTTGTGTTAGCTGTTTGTTGTGTTAGCTGTTTGTTGTGTTAGCTGTTAGTTGTGTTAGCTGTTAGTTGTGTTAGCTGTTTGTTGTGTTAGCTGTTGTGTTAGCTGTTAGTTGTGTTAGCTGTTAGTTGTGTTAGCTGTTGGTTGTTGTTGTTGTTGTTGTTGTTCCCCAGGCTGCCTGGCCGAACAGCCCCAAGGTCCCGAGCAAGGCCAAGGCCATAGAGCGCCCCCACAAAAACCCTCCCTGCTTACCACTAACAAAGCCCGGGTGACCGAAGCCACTCTAAGGCAGGGAGCTGAGGAGGGCGCGGAAACGCCCGGGAAACCAAAGCCCCACCCAAAGCCCTGTGCCCCTCAGCAATTATGAAGGGAAAGTTGAGGGGCAAGGGAAAAATGTGACGCTTTGGCTCCCAATCTGCCAACTTTTAGGTTGGCAGTAGGGAGGTCGATCCACGGAAAAGACGCCGTCACTTGAGATCTAGAAGATATATAAGTAAAAGGAACAGTCAGAGTAAGCTATGGGTATGGCAGAGATTGCTCAGCTCTCATTCTGATAGACCAGCCCATCACCCATCAGTTGTGTTAGCTGTTAGTTGTGTTAGCTGTTAGTTGTGTTAGCTGTTAGTTGTGTTAGCTGTTAGTTGTGTTAGCTGTTAGTTGTGTTAGCTGTTAGTTGTGTTAGCTGTTAGTTGTGTTAGCTGTTGTGTTAGCTGTTAGTTGTGTTAGCTGTTAGTTGTGTTAGCTGTTAGTTGTGTTAGCTGTTTGTTGTGTTAGCTGTTAGTTGTGTTAGCTGTTGTGTTAGCTGTTGTGTTAGCTGTTAGTTGTGTTAGCTGTTAGTTGTGTTAGCTGTTGGTTGTCTTAGCTGTTAGTTGTGTTAGCTGTTAGTTGTGTTAGCTGTTGTGTCTCCTGTAACCGTAAAAACAACAGAATATTTTGATCAATGTAATGTGACCCGAATATGTCGTGGGTGAAATGTGTTGTAGGTTAAGGGGGGTCACCGTTTTTGTTGTTTCTTTCTCTCCTTTTCTCTCTTTCCCTGGCTTGTATACATTCGGCCCCATTCAGCCAACTGTTTTAAGACGTTCATCCCCATCCAGGTATCGATTTCTTGCTGGCGAGCGATAGCGAGCCAGCATTGTATGGAGAAATCCGGCTTCGCCGGAGACATTTTTATGGAAAAATTTAAAAATTTAGCTTGCTGTCAAAACAACAAAATATATATGCTGGCTCGCTACCGCTTGCCAGGAAAATATTGACACCTGGATGGGGTAAACGTCGTAAAATAGCAGGCTGAATGGGTACAAACCAAAGAGAGAGGGAGAGAAAGAGAAAAAAAAGCAAGGTGGGTTCCCTTAAGTAGTGTAATGTGACCCAAATATGTCGTGGATGAAATGTGTTTGTTGTAGGTTTAGCAAGCGGATGTGGGCAGGAAGTTTGGTTGTGGGTGGTTGTGGGTGGTTTATCAGTTAGTCCCCCCGCTAAACGCTTATCATCTTCCTTGTTTGCCAACCCACCAACACCTTTTTACTACACACACACACACACTAAACGGTGACAGGTCAGTTGAACCAGTGCCACTTCAACCAGTGCCACTTTAACCAGTGCTAACTCAACCAGTGGCCACTTCAACCAGTGCCACTTTAACCAGTGCTAACTCAACCAGTGGCCACTTCAACCAGTGACCATTTCAACCAGTGACCATTTTAACCAGTAGGTTAGGTTAGGTTAGGTTACTGGTTAAAATGGTCACTGGTTGAAATGGTCACTGGTTGAAGTGGCTACTGGTTGAAATGGTCACTGGTTGAAGTGGCCACTGGTTGAGTTAGCACTGGTTAAGGGGAGGTTTTTAGTGCGTTTCCTAGACTTCCATCAAGCTTGAAATTATAGCCCATTGACCCCCTTTCAAGATAAATTTGTACATTTTTCGGTAGAAAAAATTTCCCGGCCTAAGGCCGGTTCCTCTTAAATTACAGTCTCGCTATCGCTCGCCAGGAAAAATCGACACCTAAATGGCACGAAAGGTCTTAAAAGTTACATAAATGGGGCGAAAGTTCTTAAAATAGTCAAACTAATGGGGCAAACATCTTAAAATCTAAAACACAATGGGGCTAAACATGAGGGAGTTCTAGGAAGTTAGAAAAAAAATATCCCTCAAGTGGAAACCTCCCCTTAAAGTGGCACTGGTTGAAGTGGCCACTGGTTCAACAGACATGGAACCGTTCTCAGACGTTATGAAATAGGTCTATCTTGTGGGAACCGAATATTATAGGTTATAGGTTAGTCCTTCTGCACTCCTTCCATTTGGTATAGTCTGTTCGCTTTAAGTAGGAGATTTCCACCTGGAGGATTTTTTTTCTGAGCCTCTTTCTCCCTCATGTTTAGCCCCATTGCTTGTGATATTTAAAGACGCTTGCCCCCTTAGTTTGGCGATTTTAAGAACCCTCGCCCCATTTCTGTCAATTTTAAGACCATACGTGCCATTTAGGTGTCGATTTTTTCATGGCGAGCGATAGCGAGCCTGTAATTTAAGGTGAACCGGCCTTCGGCCGGGAAATTTTTCTACCGAAAAATGTACAAATTTATCTTGAAAGGGGATCAAGGGAGAGTAATTTTAAGCTTGATGGAAGTCTAGGGAATCAACTAAAAACCTCTCCTTAAGTTGGCGATAAATCATGTCCTCTATCCTCTGTAACTCATAAAGGGCTAAAGCAAATTGGCTGTACATTTCCACACCTATTTCTTGAACAACTCTTCCCAAATGGTAGAAATGTTAGCTCGATTACTCTAGTCGGTTTTGAGTTAAAGAGGTTAGAGTTCATGATTTCTCACCTACTTAGAGCGAATTGACAACCGGTATAGTGTTCTTCCAACAAGTATATATAGTGTTTTGTCAATGAGGTCGCTGGAACTGTGGTTGTGGGCGGAGGAGAAGTGCGATAAGAGGGATTTGCACCCAGCTAAAAAATAGAGACCGGTAAAAATGGAGTGGGACATACAGTATGAATCGAAATGTTTAAGGGGACATGGGCCGTTTTTTTTTTTTTTTGGCCTATTAATTCATGCATTCCTTTATTTCTTCGCTACACCTCCATCAAGCTAAGAAAAACACCCCCTAGACCCCCTTTCAAGATAAATTTGTACATTTTTCGGTAGAAAAATGTCCCGACCGAAGGCCGGTTTCTCTTAAAATTACAGGCTCGCTTTCGCTCGCCAGGAAAAAAATCGACACCTAAATGGCACGAAAGGTCTTAAAATTGACAACTAAATTGGGCGAAAGGTGTTAAAATCGCCAAACTAACGGACCGAACTTTTTATAATCTCAAAACAAATGGGGCTTAACACGAGAGAGAAAGGGGACCAGAAAAGCGGCCCATGTCCCCTTAAAGTAGGTTACCGTACTTTCTAACATAGCTTATTCGTTAGAGAACACACAGTGGGAGTCACCTTTGAGTAGTATCATGTGCGGGCTGGTATATGGATACAACCAAGAGTTACCGAACATATTGCACTTGATAATAGAGCTAACCTACAACCAAGAGTTACCGAACATATTGCACTTGATAATATAGCTAACCTACAATCATACCACCATGAATTACTCACACAGGCACATGTTGACCCTTGCCAAATAACGTAGGGTGATACACACTTTGTTAACCCCTTCTGTACCGGTGATGTACTTTTCATTATATTCTGGCAACTGCTAGGCGATTTTGTTCAGCTTAGGAAGGACGTTACCCATTTACAAGCTTCAGACTATCTCAATTAATCCTTTTAGCTACTATATATCCTTCCTAAGCTTCATAAAATCGTCTAAATGAGGCTGAAATCAAATGAAAAATACATCGCCGGTACAGAAGGGGCTAAGAGCTTTTCTCCTCTCAGTTTCCTTTATGATTTAAACGGTATCTTTCGATTATATATATTAATCCAATTAGTCTTTTCTAAGATGAAAACTCCTTGGCAGGGGGTGGCGGATTTGTTATTCAGCCATCTTCATCGTCCTCTAAAAGTAACTTTTAAGCGCTAAAAGTCCCCAGCAGGACTTTTAGTTTTCGCCGAGTTTAAAAGCTACTTTTAGCCGGTAAAAGTTTTTGTTTACCCAATTTTTGTCTTTTAAAAGTTGCCGCCATCTTTAAAAACTACTTTTAGGCCTAAAAGTGATTTATAAATACCGCCTTCTACATCATTATTAAGAGCAGCGGGGGTCTCCCAGGTTAGGTTAGGATAATGACAATAAAGTCATCGGAATATCAATAGGGCTTCCTGTACCAACTTTCCCAAATTCTCTGACTATCTAAACTCTCCATTTCTCCTTTCTCAGAAATCTCCATCTTAGGAGATTTCAACGTTCACCACCGCCAATGGCTCTCCTCTCACACTACTGACCCACCTGGTGAACAAGCCTACTTCTTTTCTATCCTAAATGACCTTACCTTTTGATACCTTTTGATGTGTTCGCCACTCTTCTAGCGGCACCAAGGAGCGCGACGCCCCTCGTTATGGGTGGTGATACCTGAATATAATATAACTAAACAATAATCAGTTTCCAAAGGAAAATAACGAAATCAAAGGAGGCGTATAGGTGTAGACTTACCGGTACCATATGTTTTCCTTCTAATTATCTGTTACATTTCATGGTGTCCAACACATGCAAGTTAAACTTTGAATGTTAAATATAGATAGCAGTTGTACATATCTAAATTAGTTAACCATTAACATTGGTTTTCTATTATTGTATTAGCTTTAAAAGAAAATGTATGTTTAACCACAAACTAAAACATTTCTTTCTTTTCATCCTATCATCCAAAACTCGTAAGTACAATAATTATACGTTCACACACAAACACACAGTTCGATTCACATATTACACACCCCTTCTGCATCTCGTGTTTAGCAATCAATCACATACACTGCTAAACGAATATTCCCTAAAATATACGGTCACAGGTCTGGCGCAGCACTATTGCCACATAATATAGAAATTTAAATTGTCACAAACCTAGCAAACCGTCGACATATCTCTTCACTTACGGTCTAATTAAAGTAGGGTGTTTCTAAATTAAATACAACTGATTGTCTTTCGCGTCCACTGGCACTACGCTTATTGATTTTGCGCACACACACACACACACACACACACACACACACACACACACACACACACACACACACACACACACACACACACACACACACACACACACACACACACACACACACACACACACACACACACACACACGGTGGCCGCGCGCGCTTAATCACTGTATGGGAGTGCTAGCTCTGGTGTCGGGGATTCGATTCCACACGCCTGACCGTGAAGGCAAGGTCTGGACGGACCGCCTCGGAGGACCCACAAAGTCTCCTGCCCACGTCCTACCCCCTTGGGGGTATGTAGGCGCTCTCGTTAGCAGCCAGGATCAGTCTGTTGATCCCTTAGGATAAGATCTAGGTTAAACTCTACTAGAGTACCGTAATCAAGCTAATATTGCTACCATTTAGGAAGAGTCAGTCAAGGAATATATGTGGAAATTTACAGCCAATTTGCTCCAGCCTTTTTTGAGTTACAGTGAATAGACTATATAGGTTATTAAGTACGACCTACCATTGACCCCAGGTGTTCTGATTGTTGATTATTAATATTTGCAGGTAGGGTGCCCATGTGACCGGGTCCCTTCGCTGCCTCTCCGCTTACCTGTCCACGATCAATGTGAGTGTTATTATTGCCATTGTTGCTAATTATCCTAAATGGGTATTTAGAAATATTGAATCGAAATTTATAATTCTGATAATTTGACTGATGGAGAGTATTTTCATTATGTTGCCAATATTACAATATATATGCAGAATCTGGAAAGTACAATACCATAAGTGTCTGGACAGTGTTGGGTACCTTTGGCAGGAAAATGTACAGATTAAGTAATATAAGTGCAGCAAACTAACTTATATTGATAATAGGCTATTCAAATATGATACCCCGTCAACTTTCCATCAGCCTCCGAGTATTATGTTACCTCTACGTTTCTCCAATATAAAGCTAAACTAAAGATATTTATACATTCTTGCATAATGTATGCGTGCGCTTCATCTAATATTTTAGATATGGATAAAATATAGTTTTCTTTAACTAAATTGTTAAAAGAAAACGGTAATTTGTGGGTAACGTCTCTAATTGAAGGCTATGGATAAAATACAGTTTTCTTTAACTAAATTGTTAACAGAAAACGGTAATTTGTGGGTAACGTCTCTAATTGAAGGCTGCACTGTCTAGGGATTCACTTTATCGATTATTGTGGACTATGCTGGTGTCCTAGAGGATTTTTCGCTTTCTTACTGTGACACCATACATTACGATCACTCCAGATGTTTTTATTTATAGTAAAAAGAACATTTCGGTTATTGGGGCCGTAAAGATTATATTTCAGATCAGTACATTAGAGGCCCCACAGAGGCCGGTTAATATAGGATTTGTGCAACACAGCTATTTGTTTATATTTATCTATTTTGTGTTGTAGTTTTTGTTGTTTTCATGGTTTTATGATATTGCAGACCACCGGAAATTAGTATTTACCCATTAGGCCTATCCATCACTCTGAAGATATGGCGGCCCACACTAATGGGCAGGGCTAGGAATCAGAGGGAAATACAGCTATTTTATATATTGTTATAATTGGTTTTGTAGTTTTTGTTGTTTTTCATGGATTTGTAATATTGCAGACCAGTGAAAGTTAGTACTTACCCATTATATATATCCATCAATTCTAACAATGGCGGGTGAGTCACGCTCGCGCCATTTATTGGGTGATTCGCGCTTTCACATTAGGTGACGGTGTTCCTCCTGTTGTTCTCAAAAACTGTGCTTCTGTGCTGACTCCCTGCCTAGGCAAACTCTTTCGTCTCTGTCTATCCTCTAACGTCTTCCCTTCATGCTGGAAGTTTGCTCACATTCAACCTGTCCCAAAGAAGGGTGACCGCTCTCAACCCTCCAACTATCGGCCAATTGCTCTTATCTCTTGTCTTTCTAAAGTTTTTGAAACTATTCTTGCTTCCAAATTTCTTAAGCATTTCTCTTCTCATAATCTGCTCTCAGATCGCCAGTATGGCTTCCTTAAGGGTCGCTCTACTGGTGATCTTCTTTCATATCTTACTAACTCTTGGTCATCCTCCTTTCGGGACTTCGGTGAGACTTTTTCTATTGCACTAGACATATCGAAAGCCTTCGATAGAGTCTGGCATAAATCTTTAATTTCTAAACTACCCTCCTTCGGTTTCTATCCCTCCATCTGTGCCTTTGTCTCTAATTTCCTTTCCGGCCGTTCCATAGCCGCGGTTGTGGACGGCCATTGTTCACTTCCTCACCCTATAAACTCCGGTGTTCCTCAGGGCTCTGTCCTATCTCCTATTCTCTTTCTAATTTTTATAAATGATCTCCTTAACTGTACCTTAATTCCCATCCATTCATACGCAGACGACTCAACCTTGAACTACTCCATTAGTTTTTCAGAACGCCCCAGCCAGCAATCCCTCAACGACAAACGTAATGAAGCCATAGAACTCTTAAATTCTGATCTAAATACTATTTCCAATTGGGGCAGAGAAAACCTTTTTAACTTTAATGCTTCCAAAACCCAATTTCTCCATCTATCTACCCGTCAGGATCTCCCAGCGGACTATCCCTTATTCTTCAA